>JADRCD010159487.1:0-30727 GCA_019843815.1 Montemys delectorum | reverse complement strand
CTTATAATAATTTTAAGACTTGCATGGAGATACCCTTCTTTAGACAAATGATTTTAAAAGAAATTTAAGAGTTGTGTAAAGTAAGGAATTTCAATGACTTGAAACCTGATAATATTTTGCAGTCGTTGTATATATGAGTTTCTTATATTTGACTTCATCTGTTCATTTTATATGTATTCCTCTAACAGATCACTCTGAACTAAGTAATTTCTAACAGTTACAAATGGGAGCTAAAGAGATGGTTTAGTAATTGAGACTGTGTTGCTCTAGCAGAGGCTCAGTTTCCAGCACCCACATGGCAGCTCACAACAACTTGTAACTCTAGTCTAGGGGTTTTGACATCCTCTTCTGGCCTCGGTAGCCATGACAATCACCTGATACATAACCATACTTGTAGGGAAAACACTTATACACATTAAATAAAAAGAATCAATATATCATTAAAAAATGTTCATCTTAAATATCTAGAGTCAGTAGAGTCTAATATCAAGACTCTGGCATTTGTGCCTGCTGATCCATTCATGATCAGGCATGCTAAAACCATTCATGAATTTATCATCTATAAAAGGTCACACAAACCTTTTAATGTTGTTTGTTGTACTTGAGTCAGAGTTTTAACTTAATTTTGAGGGGACACTGCCATTCTAATGATAGGAGCATTATAGTAGAGAATTTGAGGGTATTTTCAGTGACTTGAAATTACATGCATGTGTTATTAAAGATGAGCTAGGTAAAGCTAAGCAATAAAAACTTTGGCTGAAGAACAGCTCAATGGATACAAGGCTTGCTGTGTAAGAGTGAGATCTCAAATTGAGTCCTTACAATCCATGAAGAAGCTAGACACAGAAGCTTGCATTTGTAACCACAGTGTTCCTATGAGGAGATGGAAGGAAGGAGGTGGGGACAGGAAAATCCCTGGAAACTTTCAGATCTTCTAGTCAGGGATTATCAGTGGCAAACAATCAAAAGAGATCTCTTCTAGGCAAGGTGGAAGATAAGGATCTCTATTCTGACAGGTTGTCCTCTCACATATGAATGACATGGCATAGCATATGTGTGCCTACATTTAGACACACACACACACAAACATGCACACATACACACACACACATGCAGATGCACACACACACGCACATGCACACACAGAGAGAGAGAGACAGACAGAGACAGAGACAGAGGAGGAGGGAGAGACAGAGAGAGAAAGACAGACAGACACACACAGAGAGGAACAGAGAGACAGACAGACAGAGACAGTGGGGGCAGAGACAAGGAGGGGCAGAGACAGAAAGAAATTGATAAACAAAAATAAATCACTTCAATTTGCAAACACTTAAACAGAAAACACATACTTCTTGAAAGGGGAAAAAACCCATCCAAAATGAGTTAATTGGAGCTTGGATCCACGTACTTTAATACAAAGACCACAGATAAAGGCATTTCTGTCACGTGTAGGGATGCAAATGTAGCAGCAGTGAGGCGGAACCTGGCAAATTTGGATTAGTGTCAAAAGCATTTACTCAAAAGTGACATCCATCAGTTTTGCTCATATTTCATTAATTAAAGCAAGGCTATGACCTACCATTCTAGTATTGTAAATCCTACTATGTGCCCAAAGGGGAAAATACCAATATTTGACAGTATTGTGACTATTCTTATAGGCAAATGATTTCATTGGCTTAGGTAACCGTATTAATTACTTCTTGTGTTGCCTAGCAGAAGAGGAAGCAAGACATATTTGGGATTATGATTTTAATCCATCATCGTGAGGAATCAGTTCATGGCAGTAAGCATGTGTGTCAGAGGCTCTTTATTCTGTCACAGACTGGGAAGCGTTCAGAGCAGCGTTAACCAGAAGCCAAGAACAACTTTCAAAGCCTGAATCTATTGACTTGCTTCTACCTTCTTCTAAAGCTCCCAAGGCTCCATGGCCACCAAACAGCCCCAGTGGCTTGGGAAGTCTTCAAGACATGAGGCTGTGGGAGCCTAACCGAGCAGGTGTCAGGGTGACCTGTGAATGGCACCTTTTCCTTGTTTCACCTCATTTATTGTTGAAACTCAAGAATATTCTTCATTCTAGTCTTATAAAATGTGATACGTTGACTGGAAAGAGTGACCAAGACAAGAGTCCATCCATCCTTGTTAAAAATACCAGCAACTCTTGGCTTCACAGAGACTGGTTGAGGCTATATAGATGGTCAAGTTCGACATTATTCCTAACATTTGATCATTCTTCTGAAATACTTGTGGACATTTCATTTGCATTTCTTAAACATGTAAACCAATGTTGTACACTATACAGAACTGGAGGGTAAAGGTCAGGTGAAAAACTGTCTCGCTAGATTAAGTTGCACTTCCTTAAAAGCTACCCTGAGGGCTGCAGGGGTGGCCCATAGATGAAGACTGGACTGCTCCTTCAGAGAAACTGGCTTCAGTCCCAAGAGCCCATGTCAGATGGCCCATGCATACTTGTAACTCTGCCCCAGCAGTTTCCAGGCCTTCCTCAGGCCACTGTACACAGCTGTACACAAATGTGCACCCTTATCTCACCTATACACATGATTAAGGATAAAATAAAATTTAAAATTATTTCTTTTATTTTTTCTTTTTAATATATTTTATTATTTAGATGTTTTAAATTTAAATATATTTTAATCCTATTCTTCCCTTCCCAATTCCTTCCAGATCCCCGCCCCCCACCACCTACCCAAAAACAAGCAAGCAAGCACCCAGTACAACAATAAAATATTCCAAAACCAACAAAATGATATAAAATAACACGCGGACAGGAAAAAAAATACACCAAACTCTAACCAAATAAAAAGACGAAATGAAACTGTAACCTAGAAGTTGAACAGAGACAAATCAACAGAAAAAGAAAGGAGCCCTAGAGAAAGCACAAATATATGTTAGTCATATTCTTCCCTGCCCAAGAAGTCCCTTCTAGTACAGAGCACACAGCACAGAGCACAGAGACCTACTCATATGCAAACTCAGAAAGCTGATAAAAAAAAAAACAGGAAACTGGAGGCCTTACCTGGTACAGACCTACAGACCCACCCAGGCCCTGTGCATGCTGCTTTAGTCTCTATGAGCTCATTAATTGATATTGCACACACACACAAACACACACACACACACATATTCCTAAATAACGTGATCATCCTGTATAACTTCACTTGTGGTATTAAATCACTAAATAATGTGTTCTTCCTTGAGGAAGACTATTTCTCCTACTCTTAGTATGACTTAGTTATCTATAGTGTGTATGTGTGTGCGCGCGCGTATTCACATGCATATCCACGTGCATGCGTGTGTAGGGTTGAAGTCTTCTGTTTTCCCTTGTCTGCTTTGATATGTCTATTGTTTTGTCCTTGTTCAGCTCTTCTTTTGGGCAGTCATGTGGGTGAGACTATGGGTGTAGCTTCTGACATTGCTATGAGACACTATGTCCTAGCAAACTCCCTGATCCTCTGGCTCTTACATTCTGGCCCCTCTTCTGCAATGATCTTTGAGCCTTTCGTGCCAGAGTGTTTTGTAGATGTATCTGTTGGGAACGGGCTGTACAACTCTGAATTTGGATTGGATGTGGTACTCTGTAATAGTTTTGGTGCAACGAGAAGTTTCCTTGAGTGAGTGACTTCTGCACTTACCTGGGGAAGGAAGGGCAAATATTTAGGCAGGGATTTTGCTGGTTTAGTAAAGTGATGTTTTTTAAGTAAGGTGGTAATGTCTTTCGTGGAGAATTTAAAACAGCTACTGAACAGTGGGAGCTTTGCTTTAGTTTGTATCCAAGTAGATGATATCAAGCTCATTTTGGTAATAAGACAGGATATGTTCAGATTAGATTTTAGACATTGACTTCCAAAGCTAAAAGAGAAAATGCCAAATCAGTTTTCAGACCTGTAGTTTTAGGTATCACAGTACTGGAATTGTTTTCCAGTTCCCTTGTTTAAGCCCGAGGCTGCAGTTCTGGGTGCCTTTCCTTCACTTTCCACGTTCGCTAATTAGTGACTTCTCAATCTATTTCCCAGTATAGGTCTAAACATCCTTATTATTTACCGTTGTGGTTATTGCTGCTAACATGGAGTAAATCAAAGTTGCAATGGATTTGGAGAGCACAGGAGGCAAGCAGGCTGCAGACAAATGGTCTCTGAGTGAAATTCTAAATGTGACCTTACCAAGCTCATTCTCCCCTAATTATCCATTCCACAATTATTCCATAGTATTAGATTTCTAGGTGTTTGCCCATGTCTTATATTCTTACTGATAAGTTTTAATATGTTCTATTTTAATGCCTACATTAAAAAATACCTTCTTGTTCTGTTTTGTGAATAATTTATATATACATTTGCTATTCATCAGCTAGTTACCAAGGGCCTGTAAGCTTGAAGTGACAGGGATCCTCTAGTGGAAGCTTGAGGGCCCTCGGGTGGGGCAGACAGCTACTCATCAAATCAGCACCTTAATTTAAAGTTACCACCTACCAGAGAAGGCCCACAAGATCAGGGAATACAGCAGGGAGCCCTGAACTTACTACTAAACAGCTTGGAGGTCAGGAAGATGTTCCTTGAAATAAGGTAGAATTATTATAAACCTGAAGACTAAGGACTCAGAAGACACTGGAGTAATGAGTGTCATGTGAAGGCCTTGGAGTGGGCAACACAAGATTGATCTCTGAAGAGGGAAAAATAATGAATTGCAGCAGGAGAGGATGGTGGCACAGGATGGCCAAGTGTGTGGTGACACAGGCTGGACAAGGGTGTGGTGACACAGGCTTGTCCAGGTGTGTGGTGACAGAGGCTAGTCAGGTGCTCTTATCCTATAAAGAGTTGTACACTTGTGAGAGCTTCTGAGGACACATGTCAGATCTGATATCATCACTCATTTCCATTACTATGCCTTAGCTATATGAATAAGGTGTTCTGTTGTGACATATCAGATATGCATGCACAAAATATACCTTGATCATAATTACACCTCTATTGCTTTTCTTACATGATCCATCTTTTTTCCTTCCCCTCTCTATCCTAGTAGTATATTTACTATATACTCTATTTTCTTATCATTTTAACTCCCTGCTGATGTACATCTAGACTGGCATATAAAGAGTAAATAAGTTGATGGAGAAAGTAATTAAAAGACAATTGTCTCTATGAGATTGGCTTATTTCAGCCAGTATACTGATCCCCAGCCCTATCTATTTTCTGCAAACAACATAACCTCATCCTTTGTGGATGAGTGAGTCTTATTGTGCATATTACCACATTTCCTTTATTGTTCATCCAGGGGTGAGCACTCAGACATATTCTTTACTTTAGGATAATACACCGTAATATCAGAAACAGCTATGAACATAGATGTGCAAATATCTCTACTCTACACTGATGTTTGGTTGGGCTGAAGTGGTACAGCTGGCTCATATGGATGTTGGACTTCACAATTTGGACTTGAGTGTTAGAAGATGGGTCTTACTGCTCTGTGGAGGATGGTCCAAGCTGAGCAGAAGTGAACAGGAGTAGGTACAGAGGTCTGGTTAGGGAACATGTGGTAGTCTGTGTTATAGGTGACTGTGTCCATATAGTGAATGTAGTTAAGTATATATATATAAATATGCACATATATGTATATGTATGTATATATGTATATATGTGTATTTACGTATGTCATGTCATTAAATGGAAAATAGAAATTGTCTATTTATAACAAAATGTCTATAATCAATGCTACTGGGCTCAGGATTCAACATCTGACTTCTTAAAACAATAGGATTGCTATGGCAAAAGTTATCATTTGTGTGCGATGCTGTCAAATGGCCCCTATATTAACTAGTTACATTCGTCCTTTGGAATGGTTAAATACTAATATTTTTCATTATAAATAACTGATCTTTTTAAATGGCATTAGTAAGTTCTAGTACCTCTATGTGGTAAAAGTCCCCTGACTAGAGGCTTGGCTTGTTTCTGGGAGTCTCTTTCCTCACTTGGTGACTGCAATTGGCAGCAATTGTGACCTTCATGTAGGCTTGTTAAAAAAAAAATCTATTTGAGAAGTTTTATGCCATTCAGAAGAGCTGTGCCACTGCACTCAAGTGAAGAATAGATATCAATAAATCATATCACAGTAATGCTGAAAGCTATATCGTCAACTTCAACACATGAAAGAGTTACTTCTCATAGGTGCTGAACAAATGTGCACAAGAGCTACATGTGGTGAGCTTGCACGAGACCTTTCCAGCTTTGATGCAAGATAAGCATTTATCCTTACTTTAGACTCATCAGTGTTTGAATGATATCTAAAGGATTTTCTAATCCACAGAATTAGTATACTTGGAAATGTACTCATTTTGGTACAAAGGCATTTTCACTAAAAACTTAAGAGGAGACTTCCTCTTCTTCCCTCCTTACCCCCACTTTTCACTGTTTCTGTTCCTGATATGCAGACCACCTTTCTTGGGAGTGAACCCTGTATGCCCACACCATCTCTTTGTACACACATTGACTATACTTTCAAACTGTATCCAGGATGCAGTCACCTCTTTCCACCTTCACTTAACAGTTCTATTCCAGACCAACATTACTCCCATAAGGTTTTACAGTTTTCACCCATTCTTCAGGCTTTTACCCTTGAGCTGGGCCTTATAGTCTAGGCCCAGCAGTCTTTAACTCTGAGGATATAATCTATGTACTCATGCTCCTTTGAGTAAATGGTACGCTGTAATCTTAATGCAGACTAAAGCTCACCGCCCCCCCCCCCACCAGGACACTGGGGAGCTAGTGACTTTCCTTGAACTCTGCTGATCCCATCACTCCTCCACTTCTTTATCCTGTGCCTTACACAGGCTTTGCCCTCTCAGGCAGGCCACGTGTCCTACTAAAGCATGACCTGGTCAGGTGCCCTTTTATGTAGCTCTATCTTTAACCATTTTAATATCTACTGCATTTGGAAAAGCATCTCATTTTTACAAATGTTCAGTCAATATCAGCTTAACAAAGAAATGTTACAGGACTGATGTTTTCTAGAAACAATGACAAAACAGGGAACTGATGCTTCCCCAAGCTTCCAAAAACACAGCATGCCAGCACCCAGATCTTAAGGCTTCTCGCATCTGTCATTGGAAATGAAATATTGGGACTGTTTGAAGACACATTTGTGACAATTAGTTTGACAACTGTGATTTGTTGAGTTAAGAGACAGTTCTGAATGCTCTCAGTCAGTGCTATGGCCCTAGCACTTTGGAGTTGGCATTGGTGATAATGGTCATTGACATTGTTCACATGTAATTGGTTTTCTTTGTGGCATGCTACATTTTACCTGCCCTATGGTGTTAACTGTGGCTGTGTGCTTTTTAAAAATGACTAAGGTTTAGAAATAACACATGTAACCATCAAATAAAAGTTATGTTGCTCAACTACAATTGGAAGCGGGTTCTGTCCTTACATATGGTCCACATAGCAGGGGTCACCCCATTAAAGAAGACTGACTCTCTCTCTTAGTATCACCTTGTATTTTGAAAAGGGTCTTTTATTTGTCAGCAATTTTATGAATAGACTAGGCTGGCTGTTCACAGAGCCCCAGGGATGTGCTTGTTTCCATTTCTCCAGTATTGGCATTTAAAAGCACATGCCACATTGTTCAACATAGATTTTGTTGTTGTTGTTGTTGTTGTTTTGTATTTTATGTGGCTTTTCGGGTCCCCAGATCAGATCTCACAATTTCAGGGCAAGCACTTTGCTAACTGAGCTATTTCCACAATCTCTGGTCTTTCACTTTAAATGGATATATGCATAATTTTATAATATTGGTTGTTCAATGACTTTCACTTACCAGCATATTTCATCTAAGACAGCAGCCTCACCTCTACTTTCCTCAATATTGCTATGAACCTCTTTAGATGAAATCCATCTGCTAGGAATGCAAGACACTATTACACAGGTATGTTTTCAAAAACCTCTAACATTTGAATCTTAGAATTCTTTCAATGGGAACAAATACTGTTTTCTTTAAAATAATAAAACATTCTCTCTTAATTTTCAAGAAATATTAAATTTTCAGAAACATACAGACTACATGGTCCTGAATAACTATAGTTTGTCTCTTAATTACTTATTCACATAGAGCAGAGCTTAACAGATAGAGCAGCTAGCTCAGCGCTCAGTGATCACATCAGTAGTCTTCCTGGAGACCCTGTGCTGGGACATTTGACCTAGTGTACAATAATCCTGGTATGCTGCCATCTGCGTTCCTCTGGAAATACCTCTCATTGATTGTGGTAAGGGCCTAGTGACTCACTTTTTGCAAACAGAATGCAATGGAAGTAGGAGCGTCACTTTAATGACTAACTCATGAAAGGCTGTGATTTCTCTACCACAGGCTTCTGCTCTTTTGACTCCTTTCTCCTGCCTCCTTGGGTGGAGTGTAAGCTGACAAGGAATGGAAAGTACACTCCATTCAAAACCCAGGAGCTAAGTGACCTCTCACAACAGCCTTACATATGAGACTGGAAGCAAATCTCTCCCTAGTGACTTGAGATGGCTGACTCCAGCATCACACTGATGACAGTTGTATGAGAACCTGAGCCATGTAGAGATTCCCAAACCTTAGTGTGGTAATTGTTCCACAGCAATAGCTAGCTAATGCAAACATCTATTTCACTACTTAGTTTCATGTGTTTTTATTTTTGTGACATAGCATTGAAACATGTATTCAAGGGCCAAGACTTAACAAAATTAATAGTTTTTAGTGTTTTATTAAAGGCAGTCTTAAGTATAACTAGCATTTGAGAGCGTGGTGGTACAAACATACAAATTCTACAAGTGTATACTGGCTTTACCATCACAGATTGTTCTATATGACCAGCCATGTGCATGCTGCTCTAGTTGCATCAATGCAAGCGACAGGACAGGCGAAGAACATGGCTGATGAGAAGCCATGAGGAAGCCAGGTGATACAAGGATGATGGCCGGCCTTGCAGACTCTCAGGTCACTTCCAGTCTACAGCAGCACAATGACGGCCTCTGCTGATTTACTTCTCCGTCCCTGGTTTATATGTTATGAAATAGTAAAGCTGTTCCAGGAAAGAGAAATACATGATTCTCTTTATTAAAGAAAAATGGTCTCTGAAGACCTTAAAAATTCTCCTGCAGAGTACACCCACATGACTGATGGTTTGGACATCCATGTCTGTCAAAAGGTGGTTTTGCCTCAGTGTTTATCTTCACTAGTTCGAAATTGTGCATTTCAAGGCCACAGCACTGACTCTGCTGCTTGCTGTCTCTATCTCTCTTCTTTCCCCTTTTTCTTTATTTTAATTGGAAATAGATTCCTCCCTTATATAATATGTCCTCAGCCATAGCTTCCCCTCCCTCCACTCCTCCCAGCCACCCTTATTTAACTGTCAAGAGAGATATCACTTATAATTTTTGCGTGTCTACCTTAAATGTTTTTGTAATGTCTCCCTTAAATATGTTTTTGGTGTGTGTGACCTTATACACATATTTTTTTCTTCTCTGTAGATTTTATAAATATGATTCCAGTACATGTTTGAATACGATTTTATATATATTTTCAAGTATATACGATGTAATGAATAATAATTGCTATGATGGAGAATATTTGTATATTGATAAAAATATGTGTAATTTAAAGATTATATACTACTATTTACCAAGGCAAAATCATGGCTAGTGTCTTTACACAAAGATCCATGAAGTTATTCATAATGTATCTTTCATCTATCTCCTGTACAAGAAGATTGTTCAGGGAGGTGTTTATATTCTTTATCAAGATAAGTAAGCAATTTCAACTATATAAATTGCCTCAAAAACTCCTCCTTGTGGCTATAGATTAAGCAAATAGCCTAGTAAATTGATTAAACTCTGAAGTACCGTCCTGGGATTTTGCACCATATAGGTGTACCTTTTTCTACCTGTTTTCCTAAATTATTTGGAAAGTGATAATAAAAATAGTTTAGTGATCTGCTTTTCACATGAGATTCTATGCACTCTGTAGAGCTTAAGTTTACATGGATGCATGCCTGCAGCAGTGATTATAAAGTTAAGGAAACATCAGAATTATTTTACACTTAAAAATAGTATTGAAAGGTTACAAGGCTGTAGAGTGGGTGGGACCTGGTTAGACAGGCATAAGAAATGCTAAGTCCCAGGAATCTCAGAATTGAGAAGAGAAGGACTAGAACCATTCCCTACCTGCCTCTACCCGCTCTGGATCATGCAACCACAACCCCTCACTGAGGACCATGGACACCAACACTGGGTCCTCATGCTAATGAGTTGTCTAGATAGCATCAACCTAAAGAGCTTCCCTTCCTGAGTATTCCTTCCACAAAAGGTATTTAATCCCTGGTTCACCCTGACTAAAGTGTATGCATTCACATCCACCATCAAATATACCAGTATGAACAAGCAAGAACCGGCTTAGAGAACTGCTACATTCAGGATCACTGCTGAGGAGAAGGCCTTCATCCTAAAGAGCACTGTCAAAGATTGCTGAGGAAGCTTTTCTCTGCAATCACTCAGAATCACACTGGGTTCTTCCTTCCCCTTCCTGGCTGGTGTGGACACCCTGAGAGGAAGCATAGACCCCGACCTTAAAAGACTTTGTTCTACCTCCCCCAAGTGGCATGCCTTTGGCACCCCATAGACCACTGGCATAAAGGAGGTACACACAAGGCCATGGAGTGTGAATCTGTCTTATTAAACATGGATTCATAGCTGTTACAAGATAGCCTCTGTTAGTTTACAATACACATTCTATCTTTTCACATGTCTTGTAAATCCTACTGGGGCCCTCACTGCTCTTGGGGTGCCTGCTGTTGATCCTGGTGGCCATGGTTTAACTAAGCTGTAGCAGTTGGAAACAACACAGTGGGTAGTCTCAGGTCACTGTAAGAACATATCTCACCATTTTACCCCCCCCAACCCTGCATTTCTTTCATAAAATCTGAGAGACCATGATGGAAATATCTGAAAGTAGGCAAAAAAAATTGTTGTGGGTGGCTAACATTTTATTCTTTTACACACAATGTCTCTTGGAAGCAAGATAATTTTTTTCTGAAATAAAAGTGCTCTTAAGTAGCAGAGACACAGCATGTTCTGGTGGATAGCTGTGTTTTGAGTCTGCAAAGGGGAGTCCCTAGCTATGCATATATTAATAACTGTTTTATATTTAATGGCCAAGGGGCCCTACTATTAAAAACTGGGTTCTAGGCTATTTATCATTTATCATTAATGAATCTCTGTAAGTGTACATGGCATTTAACGTTAGATGGAATTGTGCCAGACGAATTGCCTTCCCTGTGGAGCTCTCAAGCTGAAAGCAGACCTACGCAGTACTGAGAAGGTATGAATAGGAGACTCTGATTGAGGGTTATAAACTTGGCACTGCTTGGCCTAGTGGGTGGATAGGAAGGAGAAATTGAAAGCTGAGAAATGATTTTTAGACTGTAAAGATGTTCACTAAAGTACAACTAAACCCGAGAGCAAGGAAAGGCATCATCAGAAAAGAAGATTCTGGGCACATTATGTGACACGTTTCCACCCTGAGCTCTTATATGGCCATGTGCATCATTCTTACTTGGAGCTGTGGAATTGCCTCCTGTTCATAACCTAAGCCAGTGTTCTCAGCCACACGCCTCCTCAGAATCAGAGGGAAGACTAAAGTGCAGAATGCTAGTCTGTACACAGAGGAAAGCTTAGCCAGCAGGGTTAATGCCCTGAATGTGCATTTCTAGAAAGTTCTTGGGAATTTGTCTGGTGCTCTGCATCTTGGGCTCTGCTATCGGATCAAGCTCCTGTTCCTCTGGCCCTCCAGCTTCAGCATGGAGCCACTGATAATTTTCTTCTTTATCTGGCAACAACCGAATGCTGTCTTTCTTTTTCTAGTAATTTTCCCCAGATTGAGTTTTATCTTTCCAGTTTACGGACAAAAGTTGGAAATGCGTGCTGGTGTGTGCTCACCACAGTGCCTTTTGGAGTAAAACCCTGGAAGTAACACAATGGCTTCAGGTGATAATTGGATGGGTAATTTGTGTGGTTTATTTATTTCTTTGATTGTGAGAACATTTCCCTCTGGTAACAACATAGCTTTTTATAATAAAGTTTAAACTCCCTTAAAACAATGTTTACTAAAATGTATTAATTGAGCATGTAGCATAATCACACAGTAAAAACATAATCTGTGTTTGTCATTAATTCTTACCTATTCTTTTTAACAAATACAATTTTCTCAAGTGATGAGCACCTTATAGATAATAAAGTAAAATTGATAAAGTATCATGAGCATGATAAAATATCAAAATATACACATCTTTAATTCTAGCTACTCTTGAAACTGAGACAGGATTGAGAGCGGTCGGTCTACCTTCAAAGGAGAAGAAAGAAAGCAAGAATGAGGAATGGAGAGAGATAGAGATAGATAGAGAGGAAGCAAGCAAAGGAAAAGATGGAGGGAGGAAGGGAAGGAGGAAGGGAGGGAGGGAGAGAGGGAAGTAGAGCACATGCTTATAAGTCCATCACCCTGAAGGTTAAAGCAGAAGATCATGAGTTCAAGGAATTTCTGCTGTATGTACTGAGCCTCTGTCTCAAAAAAATGTCAAAATACATATATAATATAAACTAGTGTTGTAGGAAGAGGAACAACAGCACTGTATTTTCAGGGCAGCATAGAATAATGTAATGGCAGTGAGCAACGTAAACCTGACTCTCTAGCCCTTGCTGTGTACACGCATTACATTCTCTAATTTAATTCTTACAGCAGTATTAAAACAAGGATCCTGACCTCATGGATGTGGGTTGTGTCCACAAGAAAGAAGGAACTTACCTAATCATACATCTGCAGAGGGGAGAGTATAAGCCCCATCGTTAGTGTACAGATATTATGAAAGATTAGTATCTTAGTTGATTCACTGATGAATTTTGAAATGACTTTTAAGTTGCAAATTGAAAATTTTATGTCATTTACATTGCAAAGAAAATAAATTTCACTTTTGGAACACACTAGCCTTTTCTGTATGAACATATATACCTTTCATTAAAAATGTTTAATAAAACCAATAGATTAAAAAGTAAAAAAAATACATTTGTAAAAATTTAAGACAGAAATAATATAAATTATTTGTTGATACTAGTCCACCAACCAGAATCATAAAACTGGGCATATCATGAGCATAAATATATATAGTTTCAAAATACTGGTAGTACCTGAAGACTGGAGGTAGCAAATGAGATCAGGTAGCCTTAACTCTGTAAAGCAGTAGTCCTCCACCTGTGGCTCATGACTCCTTTGGCAAAGCTCTGTCTCTAAAAATATTTGTGTTATGATTCCTAACAGCAGCAAAATTACAGATATGAAGTAGCAACAAAATGAATTTTATCTTTGAGGGTCACCACAACTTGAAGAACTGTATTAAAGGGTCACAGAATTAGGAAAGGTTGGGAACCACTGGTAAAAGAAATGTTTTATTACAATTAGATTGAGAAATATGGACCAGGGCTGGAGAGATGTTTCAGTGGTTAGAGCATTGGCTACTCCTCCAGAGGACTCAGGTTTGGTTCTCACTTACCAAATGCAGCCCCTCCACCACAGCTCACAACTGTGGAACTCCAGTCCCAAGGAATCCCATTTCTTCTGGCTTCTGCTGACCCTGTATGCACATGCTGCACAAACATACATGCAAGCAATAAAATAAAATAAAAACGAGGGGAAAAAGAAATTTAACAGCAAATGTGCAAATGTTAATAACTTGTGAAATATGGCAGTCAAGTGAAATAGTTTTTCTTTCCACTTCTAAATTTAAATTTGTTTGTATGTGTGATTAAAAACAACAAAGTTTGTGAACAATTCTCTTAGCATCTAGAAGGAACATTTCATGAGAGTAAAGTTATAATTCTCAGGAGTTTTTTTTTCTTTTTCAACTTCTAAAGTTATTTTATTTTTTTCACTTTATTAAAAACTATTTTCCCATATAATATATCCTAATTACAGTTGCCTATCCTACTCTAGCTCCTCCCCACATCCCCTTTCATCCAGGTCCAGGCCCTTTCTATCTCTCATTAGAAAAGAAAAGGTTTCTAAGAGATAACAACAAAACATAACAAAATAAAATACAGTAAGGTAAAACAAAAGCCATCCCATCAAAGTTGAACAAGGCAAAGAGACAGAAGGAAAAGAGCCCCAAGAGAAGACACAGAGGTCTTTTTCTTTCTTAATGAGACTTACGACTGCTCTGACATAGCACTTTCTGAAGAGCTATCCCTAAAATCTTTTGGACCTTGATCAGGAATCAGAGCCCACAGCACTCCTGGCCTTTCTGGCCTCTGGCAAGAGGGAAGCTGCAAAGAAGCCTAAGGACGTCTGGAACTTTAAGCCAAGAATAAACTGATCACTTTCTTTCTTTCATTTTCTTTCTTTCTTTTTTTTTTTTTAAACTCTTAACAGCCTACACAATTTCTGCCTCCTGTTCTCATCATTTTTTTCTCTGATGCGGATCAGTATGGCTTCTTTCTACCAGCTAAATGAGGATATCATGGAGTACCTGTCCATGGACCAATTTAAAGGACCCCCATCAAACATTTCTCAGTGGTTTCATTTGTGTAACTTCCAGATGTAGGGATGAAAGGAAGTCCTTGATAGGTGCCTGGAAGGGACAAAATATCGCTAGACTTTTAGTATTAGAGACTGTATATAGAGGACCAAAAGAAGCCAAAACACGATTTTGTTTTGAAACGTCTAAATCAAAGCCCATTGAAATCTCTCAACAGGCTCTCAAAAGCATTCATCCATTTGGCTCCTCCTTATTTTAACTCTGACCTCAAAGACTGTTTTGGGAGTGATGAAACCACGATCTAATTTCAGGCACTTTGATAGATGCTTTGATGGAAGGAATCACACTACCACACTACGAGGTTCCTCCCAGATGGCTTACAGAGAAGAGGAGAGAAGAATTTAACTGTCTTTGAATTTTTAGGTTAAAACAATAATGGGCCTATCTCTCTTGGTGGCAGGGGTTGATGCACTGTTGAATTGAGCCAATGACTTAGTACCATTTTTATTATGAAGGAGAAAATCATTATGGAAATAAATTTCTAAATAGTAAAGCTTATGGGTTTAAATATTGGGAGTGAGGCCCCTAGGGCTGCGAAAGAAATATACTAATCACTGTAGTGTTTAGTTATGCCTTCTTGTTGGGCATATCACGTAACTATGATTTTTACCATTATGGCTAGTGGATAGTGTAGTCCTCAGGGTGCCTTGAAATCTGGAGGAATTTCTGAATCCTCAGCCTTCCTTTTACTAGTTGTTCCATCTAGAAAGAACCAAGGAAAATTTTCTCTGTGTTGTTCCTTCTCTTTGTAGACTAGACCCGTAGATGATGGTTTATGTCTTTGCCAAACAAGGGGACAGTGATATAACATAGCTAAGGACATTTCAAGAAATAGTTTGGGCATGCCTGCAACCTAGTGGACTTTGTATGGCAAGGACAAAATGCTGTCTCATAGTTCCCTTGTCCGCATGAGTACATGCCTCCCAGTGTGATTCCTGATCTTATGGGTCAGTTATACCAGCCTCGCATTTTTAACTACTATGTAATAATTAGACAAAGTTTGGACAAAACCCAAGGACTTTTAAATAAGCCTTGATTAGATATTTATTTTTGTTCTTTAAGCCAATACTTGTAACTATTATCAAAAGATCAATAGCTGCTGATTTATTTGCAGGTTTGATATCAATGTGTTGAACTTTGACCCTAGAACTTTAGATATATTTTTTTTCTAAGAAGGCAATATTAACAATTGCTTCCATGGTCAACGAAATATTTGATATTTTGAGTTATACAGCCATTTTCATGTGGAAAAACTTTTCAGTCATTAAAGTGCTAATGGAATTGTGAATTGCCAAGAGGGTAATGTCTTATGAAATATACTGCAAACTTATTTGACCACAGAAGCCTTTAGCTTTTTATAATGAAATATCTATTAACATTTTGTGGATATTTTGGGAAATCCTGTTAAACATCATAATACTTAATTTTCCTTAATTGTTTTATATAATTTAACTTAATTTCCCTGATTACATTTTCCACCTCCTTGATGTCAGGACCTATGTTTTATTCTTTTTAACTAGTATTACTTTGATGGTTTGTTTGATTTTTTTCTTGGAAATTATTCCATAGTTCATGGTGTTAAGTGTAGATCTGGGGTTAGAGGCTATAATAAGGTTAGTTCTATAGTTTTAAAGGGGTCTGAAAAACAGATCTGAAAAAATTAAGATTAATTTTAAGACTCCATTTTTTTTCAGATAAGTGCAGTGTGTTTGTACTAAAATACTTTTGGAATCAACATATGGGCATTTATTTATATATTTATATATTTATATATTTATTTATTTATTTATTTATTTATTTATGCATTCATCTCATTTAGCAAAGAGTAGGGAATGTTGAAAAATGAGATCTTTGTAAAATATAGAAGTTGGATATGATCCAGTGTGTAAGATTTCTCAGAATTAAATCATTATTAATTTCTCAGAGTATATATATCAATCTCTTGAAATTACATTAAGTAGAAATCCAATCCACAGGATTACCCAAGGAACTAACTCATTTGAGAGTTTGCATCATTAGGAAAGTCACAAATTCCTTGATCAGCAAATATGTAATTTTTATATAACAAGCAGAATAAATAGAATCAATTAATATGAGACTCTCTTAAGCAATTTAAGGTAAGAAGTGAGTTTCCTTAATTTTATTCCTGTAATCATTTGTAAGCATATGAATACTAGTAACCTTACATGGAAATAAGTGCAAGCAAAATCTTAAGTTCCTTAAAGCTCTAGCACCTTCATACTGATCAAATTAGCATGTGTGCATGGGAGTGTTCTAGAAAGGCAGCTTGAGATTTGTATGCCAAAACCACAATTCTACCATTTCATATTAGATCAAATACTGCTGAGATTTGGGATAGAATAAAACACTTGGGTATAGTTAATTTTTTTCATTTTTGTTATAAATATAACAGTCCAGAAAAAAAAATGTTTGGTAGACTTGTGGAAAAGAAATGAAAGGAAAATGAGGTACTGAAGAGCTGTCTTAGTGGTTAGGAGCACAGACTGCTCTCCCAGAGGACGCTTGTTCAGTTCTCAGCACCTGTGTAGAGGGTGACAACTGCTTGTATCTCCAAGTCCAGCAAGGCAACTGCCCTCTTCTGACCTCTGAGAGCATCGAACACCCCACCACATGCGTAAAATTGAAATACAAATAAAAATATCTGAAGAGCAAAACAACTGTCCCCCGAAGAAGCATAATTTGTTCACATTTAATGTTTCATTTTAAATGCAATTTTGTGCCTTTAGTCTTTTTTAGGTTAACTGGGAACCCTGAATTTTCCAGAGAAAGTTAACAATAATATAAAAACTAATTTGTATTTTCAGGCCCACTGGGATTATAATATAGAATTTTTCCTACAGTTATTCTACATATACCCAAAAGTTGTTAAAATTAATTTTAAATCTTTTGAGTATTTTGATTTAAGAATATAGTGGTATCAATAAATAGTTATCAAGTTTTATCACTTGCTGATGTTTATCAGGAACTTCTGTGATAAACTAATTTTTATGAGTTAAAAGGCACAGAGAAGGAGGATGTGTTGCTTGTTTTGTGTGCCTTTGGTAACATATTGCACTCCTTGTCTCAGGTTCCCGAGACTGATGGTAAAGTTATGACTAAGAGTTGCTTGAAAGTTTCTACAGCCACAGAAACTCATGTCTGTTAATACACTGCTGCACTTAAGCAGTGTTCCAGGGACCTATCCCCCTTTCCTAACTAATTCTCTCTTTACCTCGAGTTAAGACAAGGGAACTCCATTCTGTAAGTTAACATAGGAAGTGGCTAACCATAAACACACTGCTCTGTGAACTCCCTAACAAATACAACGCTACCAGCATTTCACATTGTTGCAATGAAGTGGAGTAATTGGTGATGAGGGAAACAAATTGGAGTGAGAATTAATAAAGTTATGTTAACATCACTGAGAATGTGAGATCCAGTTTGGGGAATACTTTCCTAGATAAAGATATTTTATAAGTTGTTCTTTATTCTGTGTACGGAAGCAAGCATGGACACAGATTTTAGAGCACTGTATCTCTAAAATGTGCTATTATCTATGAGTATATATGTAGACATACTTTTGTTCCTGTATGGAGGGCTTCCTTGAACAACGAGGGTGGAAAGATGGACACGGACACACACACACACACACACACACACACACACCATAAACTTTGTATAGGATAGGAAAACAGAATGAAGAGTGTCTTAGATATTGGTAAGCATACATGTATTAGGTAATGTACTTTATGTGACTACTTCCAAGAGCAACCTCACTGGGTCATATTGTTTGGAAGATATCACGAGGCTGCAATCATCTAGGGCTCACATGACTGAGTGTCTCACTTGGTTGGGATGAGCTACCTTAATAAGATAATGAACAATGAACATTAGCTCTTGGCTAATGTAGAAGTCCTCAGTACTCTATCACACAGGCCCTGGGATTGGGGAATTGAATCTCCCCTCCCACTACTACTGGTTTCTTCAAGAAAGAGTAATATGAGAGAACAAGGAAGGAACTGTGAGATAGCCTGGAAAGTCACACTCACTGTATGTTTTGTATTAAATGCAGAAGTTGTTATTGATCATTAAATGAATTCACTATGGTGGGAATCCTTGAGAGAGGCCATCCATAGCGGTCTCCACCCCACCCTCCATGTCTAACAATTATTAATCTAGAAAATGTCGAGCAGACTCAACTACAAGAAAATCTGATTGAGACATTTTTCTCAATTGAAGTTCCCTCTTCCACAATGACCCTGGCTTATGACATATTGATAAATACTAATCAGCACATAATCCATGGCAATATTGGAGCTCTACTAAGACAGACCTGATGTAGTCATAGAATTTACTTCATGGTCCAAATTTGCTAAGGATTGAAGATGAAGATAATAGACGGTATGCCGCACTGTTAGTTTGATAGCCATTATAAACTAGACTAATTGTTGTGCAGTGCTTAGATTTTCTAAGGGTGAATCGAAAGTTTGGTAAAAGGAGCTATTTTCAGAGGTGTTATAACAGTTCAGGGAAAAGAGCGAACAGAACGTGATGAGTGCTATGGTCAGCTGCTATTAGGGCAGAGGAGAGAGAAGGTGCAAACCTGGAGGCAACTACATCGCTTAGCAAAACTACATCTTTCAATAGAGTGATGTAGCCAATCAGAGGCAACCTGCGAGGGAGAGCTAAAACTAAGGCATTAAGTACCTTGAGCTCATTTGCCTTTCACTTCTAACCCCCCACATAGTATCAGATTCATGTGGAATCTCATCTATGCGTTCCAGACAAATACTAGGTTATAGATTAGGGTGTGAGATATAAATCTGGAGAAGGTCCTAAGGAGTTTCCCAGTAAAAAAATGGAGTTATGAATGTCAGGGCCCTTGCTGGAATATACCCTTTTGTTTTATTTTAGTATAATAATTTCAAAACTAAAACTAAAAATAGCATTTTCATGTCTGATACTGGGTCTCAGGACTGTAATCATCACTGCACTAGTTAGCTTTGGCTTACTTTCTGTGAGCCATGGTTGTGATAGAAGAGCCACGGTCTTCAGTGGTTCGTGGTTAGGAATGATTGCTACTTGAACCTGGGCCTGGTGCATTTAAAGCATTACACAATTTTATATTATTGATCTCACTGCATACAGCATTGTGTAATTGTTTACCATTTTAGGACCAATAATGTACATTGGATTAGGTTGGATTCCTGTTGTCAATGATTATTTTCAGTATCCCTTTGGTATTTGACTATGACCCTGGAATAAATATCCAAGTGTCAGTAAATAAATGGAGACCCTTAGGGCCCTCACTTCCAACAGAATAAAGTGGGAAACATTCTTTTGCTTGTCAAAACAACCAGAATGGCAAGCATTTTTTTCTCTGCTCAAGAGGACTGACTGAATTGACCCTGTGTGATTTAAATTTGTGATGGAAGAATTTAGTCAACTGTTTCTGCTCCCTTCACTAAATGAATTCCTTTAGGAGCCATGTTTCAAATGTGCTTATTGCACAGAATGGGAGAAGCTGAAATGAATCTTTGACTTGGAACAATGCCTGTTCTTGAGAAATATTATCTAATTAAGCAATTTTCCAATAAAGCAGGCATTTAAATTTTCACAGGAACCAAGAAACAGCCACAATGGCAATGGCAATGGTAAATCACTTTACAGTTTATCAAAGGCCTTTATTTTACTGTCTCAATGATTTTCAAACTGGTTTTAGTCACAGAACATTACATGTGTATATATGTTCAATGCTTTTGCTAATTGTATATGTATATAATGCAAGCAAGGAGCTTTCTCTCTAAGCTCATTCAGTTAGCTCTCTTTCTCTTATCTAACTTTCAAACAGTGGTCCTGAGAGTCTTAGGATAAAAGCTGCTTTATTAGCATCTTTCTAAATCCCGTCTCTTTCTTAGGTGTAGGCACAGACATCCATCTCATTGTCTTTTGGATTTGTTTTTCAAATGTAGAGTGGATCGCTAGGCTGTCTTCTGAAGTGTGGAAGAAGTCACCTAATGCATGGAGAAATTAAGGCGCACCAGGTGCACTTGAGAGGTCCTTTATCATCATCTTTTCCATTTATCAGGAACTTCATGCTTGAAGCTTGATGTGAATGAATGCCATGGGTGAGTCAGGGCACCTTGGGCTTTCAGGTTTCCCAATTCCAACATCAGATGTTTCACTGATGTAAAAATTGGTGACTACTACTTCTTAAATGGCCATAGAGAGATGAACGAGCTTTTAGGAGGTCATTTCAGGGTTTATAATTCAAGTCTCATCCTTACTACTCTGTTCTTTTTAAAAGTGCAGTAATCTCAAATTGCATGTACATATTTACACTTCATTTCCCCCTGACTCACCTATTACTTGAACACTTCTTGCATGCTAGGTGATCCATTTCTTTTTAAACTCACATTATCTTTATTTATTATTCATATCCCTTCCCAAGTCGGGTTCTTACTATGTGATAGAGGTATCTTCAAACTCACTGACATCCTTCGTCTACCTCCTAAGTGCTGGCATTCTAGGACAGGACCAGCATACCCATCAAATGTCATAATGTATTGTTGTGCCAAAGAAACCGAGTATGGCCTGAGCAGCTGTAGTAGACCTTGTGTTAGCAACTATCCTTTTAATTATGCACTCAAGTACTTTTTCTAGCCTTACATATTTCAGCTCTGCAAATTATCATAAAGTGTAATAAAAGCACAAATTGTAAATGACAAGAGTTGTTGTAGGTGTCTGTAAAAATTGTCATAAAAGTAAAGGACAGCCCAGATTTTCATGTTATTTAACTGTTCCAACTCCATTTGGCTTAGAATCTTAGGAGACACATGGTCATGCGGATTCTCCTTTTGAATGGTAGTGATGTAACAAAGAGATTGGCTTCTATTAGTCTTCTGAGGAAGGAAGGAAGGGTGGACTCAGACTTCAAGACGCCTCGAGACAAGACAAAGGAGAACTGATGGCAAGGCGTTTTGATGACTTGATCCCGCTGCATGTACCTTGTAATGATGTCTGCCTCAGGTAATTCATGGCCTCCAGAAAGACAACATTCCACTCTCTTCACACTCAGATATACGTGAGATGTCCAATCAGCTGATTGCTGATTATCATTCACATTTCAGATCAAACATCACCACTTACGTAAAGCACTTCCTCAGGACCTGCCCTCTCTAACATGTCCTAATTTTATTATTGTTATCATTATTATTATTTTATTCACTCTACATCTTGATTTCTGCTCCTACCTCCCAGTCTACCCTCACAAATTCCCCTCTCCCTATCCCCCTTTTCTCCTCCCTACCAGGTATCCCCCGGCCCTGACACATCATTTCTATGTGGGACAGGCATATCCTCTCCCACTGAGGCTAGACAAGGTAGCCCAGTTAAGGGAATGGATTCTACAGACAGGCTACAGTTTTAGAGACAGGCCCCACTTTGGATATTGGGAGACCCACATAAAGACGGAGCTACACATCTGCTGCATATGTGTGTGGCCTACGTCCAGCCCATGAATACCCTTTCAATGGTGTTTCAGTCTCTGAAAACCCTCAGTGGTTCAGATGGGTTGACATTGTTGATCTTCCCGTGGGGTTCCTATTCTCTTCAGGTCCCTCAATCCTTCCTCTAACTCTTCTATATAGCAGAGGATTGCCTTATTTGGCATCAACGGGAGTGGAGGCCCTTGGTCCTGTGGAGGGTTGATTCTCCAGTGTAGGGGGATGCTAGGAGAGTGAGGCAGGAACACTTAGAGGCAAAGGTGAAGGGGTGGTATGAGAAGTTTGCAGAGGAGAGACCTGGAAGGGGGACAACATTTGACATGTAAATAAATAAAATAACCAATAAAAAATTCTGTCCAATGTTTGACTGTTGGCTTCTGCACCAGTTTCAGTCAGCTGTTGGGGGTAACCTTTTAGAGGAGAATTGTACTAGGCTCCTGTCTGCAAGCATAAGAGAATATAACATCAATAGTGTCAGGGATTGGTGCTTGCTCACTGGAGGGTCTCAGGTTGGACTGGTTATTGGTTGGCCATTCCTTCAGTCTCTGTTCCATCTTTGTCCATGCATTTCTTGTAGACAGTACAAATTTTGATTTGTCAAAGTCTTTGTAGGTGGGGTGGTATTGTTATTCCTCCACTGTGGTCCTGCGTGGTTACAGCAGGTGGCCTCTTCAGTTTCCATATCCCAACTGCTCAGCTAAAGTCACCCTCATAGATTCCTGGGAGTATTCCCAATTCCTGGTCTCTGGCATGTCCTAGAGATGCCCCCAAGCTCCTACCACCACAAACTACAGAGTTCTATTCATTTTTCTGGCCCTCTGGCCCTCTCTCTTGTCTCTCTGCAGACCTGATTCTGAACCCCTTCATTCCTCTCACCAGCCCCTCTTTCCATCCCTTCTCCCACCCATTCCCCATCTCCATCCACCTACTCTGACTGTTTTATTCCCCTTCTAGGTGAGATTCAAGCATCCTTGATTGGGCTTTCCTTCTTGTTTAGCTTCTTTGGGTCTGTGGAGTGTAGCATGGGTATCCTGTACTTTATAACTAATATCAACTTATAAGTGAGTACATACCAGGCATGTCCTTTTGGGTCTGGGTTACCTCACTCAGCATTTTCTAGTTCCATCCATTTGCCTGCAAAATTTATGTTGTCCTTATTTTTAAATGTAAATGTGTAAATGAATGTGTATATGTAAAAGTGTAAATGAACCAGCCACCTTTTCTGTATTCATTCTCAGTAGAGGGGCATATGAGGTGTTTCCACTATCTGGATATTATGAATAAAGCTGCTATGAACATAATGTAACACATATCCTTATGCTATGGTAGAATATCTCTTGGGTGTAAGCCTAGGAGCTAGGTCTTTAGGTCAAACTTTTTCCAATTTTCAATGAAACCACCAGATTGATTTTCAGATAAGTTGTACAAGTTTACACTCCTACCACCAGTGGAAGAATGTTCCTCTTTCTCCATATCCTTGCCAGTATGTGCTGTCCCTTGAAACTTTGATCTTAGCCATTCTGATACGTGTAAGATACAATCTTAGGGTCATTTTTATTTGCGTTTTCCTGATGACTAATGATATTGAACACTTCTTTAAGTGCTTCTGGGCAATTTGAGATCTCTTTGTTGAGAATTCCCCTATTAGCTTTGTACCCCATTTTTAAAATGAGTTCTTTGGACCGTTTGTGTCTAACATCTTGGCTTATTTATACATTTTAGATATTAGACTTCTGTTGGATGTACAGTTAGTGAAAATCATTTCCCAATCTGTAGGCTGCTGTTTTGATCTACTGACAGTGTCCTTTGCCTTACAGAGGATTTTCAGTTTCAAGAGGTCTCATTTATCAATTATTGATTTTAGAGCCTGAACCATTGGAAATCATCTCTTGTACAAGTGTGTTCAAGGCTATTTACCACTTTCTTTTTAGATTCATTCAATCTGGTCTTATGTTCTTCTTTCTACTTGCACTTGAGGTTTTTGTAGGGTGATAAATACGAATCAATTTGCATTCTTCTACATGCAGACATCCAGTTAGACCAGCACCAGTTGTTGAAGATGCTTTCTTTTTTCCATTGTATGCTTTGGCTTTTTTGTCAAAACTCAAGTGTCCATAGGTGTGTAGATTTATTTCTGGGTCTTTGATTCCATTCAACCTGTATGCTTGTACATGAATACCTTGCAGGTTTAATTACTGTTGCTCTGTGGTACTTCTTGAGACCAGCAATGGTGATATCTCTAGAAGTTCTTTTAGTGTTAAGTATTGTTTTAGCTATCCTGTTTTTTATTTTTTCATATAAAATTGAGAATTGCCCTTTCAAGGTCTATAAAAAATTGTGTTGGAATTTTGATGGGAATTACATTGAATTTGTAGATTTCTTTTGGTAAGATAATTGTTTTCACTCTGATAATCCTACTGATCCATGAACATGGGAGACCTTTCCATCTTCAGATGTCTTCAATTTATTTTTTTCAGAGACTTAAATTTCTTGTCATGCAGGTCTTTCCCTTGCTTGGTTAGAATTACACCAAGGTACTTTATATTATTCAGAGCTATTGTGAAAGGTTGTTGTATCCATCATTTCTTTCTCTGCCTGTTTATAGATGATATAAATGAGAGCTACTGATTTTTTTTAGTTATTTTTTTAATCCAGCCACTTTGCTGAAGGTATTTATCAGATATAGAAGTTCTCTTGTAGAATTTTTGTGGTTGCTTATGTATAATATCATATTATCCACAAAAAGCTTTACTTTAACTTTTGCTGTTCCAATTTGATCTCCTTTTCTTGTCTTATTGCTCTGGCTAGAACTTCAAGTATTACATTGAATAGATAGTGAGAGAGTGGGAAGCTTCGTCTGTCCCCGATTTTAGTGGGATTGCTTTTAGGTTTCTATATGTTTGATTTATGTTGGCTATTAGTTTGCTGTATCTTGCTTTGATTTTGTTTGCAAGTGTTTTATTGAGTATTTTTCATCAAAGTTCATAAGAGAAATTAGTCTGAACTTTTTGTTGAGTCTTTGTGTGGTTTAGGTATCAGGCTGAGTGTGGCTTCATAGAATGAGTTAGGCAGTGTTCCTTATGTTTCTATTTTGTGGAATAGTTTGAGGAATATTAGCATTAGCTGTTCTTTGAAAGTCTGGTAGAATTCTACACTAAAACCATCTTGTCCTAGGCTTTTTTCAGTTGGGAGACTTTTAATGACTACTTCTATTCCCTTAAGTGTTAAAGGACTGGTTAGATAGTTTACCTGTTCTTGATTTAACTTTGTTAGTTAGTATTTGTCTAGAAAATCATGCATTTTATTTAGATTTTTGAATTTTGTGGTGTGCAAACTTTTGAAGTAAGACCTAATGATTTTTTTTTTAATTTCCTCAGTATGTGTTGTTATATTTCTCTTTATGTCTCTGATTTTTAAATTTTGGATACTGTTTCTTTGCCTCTTAGTTTAGCTAAACGTTTGTCTATTCTGTTGATTTTTTTTCCAAAGGACCAGTTCTTGGTTTTGTTGATTCTGTCTATTATTCTCTTTGTTTAATTGATTGAGTTTAGCTATGAGTTTGATTATTTCCTGTTGTCTACTTTACTTGCATGTATTTGCTTCTTTTTTTCTCGAACTTTCAGATGCGTTGTTAAATTGCTCTTATGAGACCTCTCCAATTTTTTTATGTAGGGACTTAGTGCTATGAACTTTCCTCTTAGCACTGCTTTCATTGTGTCTCATAAGTTTAGGTTTGTAATTCCCTCATTTTCATTGAATTCTAGAAAGTCTTTGATTTCTTTATTATTTCTTTTATTCAGTGGTCATTGTGTATAGAGTTTTTCAGTTTTTATGAGATTGTAGGCTTTCTGTCATTTCTGTTGTTGAAGTCCAGCTATAATTTATTGTGATTTGATAAGATACAAGGGGTCATTTTAATCTTCTTGCAGATTATGGTACTTGTTTTGTGACTATTTGGTCAGTTTGGAGAAGGTTCCATGAAGTGCTGAGAAGAAAGTATATTTTTTTGTGTGTTTGGGTGAAAGTTTCTATAGATATCTGTTAAGATCATTAGGTTCACAACATTTGTTAGTTTAATTATTTCTCTGTTTTGATGACCTGTGAATTGGTAAGAGTGGGGTGTGAAGGTCTCTCACTATTAATATATAGAGTTCAATGTGTGATTTGAGCTTTAGTAATATTTCCTTTATGAGCGTGTGTGCCCTTGCATCTGGAGCATAGATGTTCAGAATTAAGACATTAATCCTGCAGAACTTTTCATTTGATTATGATAAGTGTTCTTCCCATCTCTTTTGGTTACTTTTGGTTGAAAGTCTAATTTATTATCTTAGGATAGCTACTCCAGTCTGTTTCTTTGGTCTGTTTGCTTGAAAAAACTTTTTCCAGTCCTTTACTCTGAGGTAGTATCTAACATTGTTGCTGAGATGTATTTCTTTTACACCATAGAATGATGAATCCTGTTTTCATATTCACTATGTTAGCCTGTGTCCTTTTATTGGTGTTAAGAAATATTAATGACTATTGATTGTTCATTCCTATTACTTTGATGTTCATAGTTTTAGTGTACATGTTTCTCTTGCTGTGAGATGATTAATTTCTTTTGCTTTCTTTGGTGAAGTTACCCCCCTTGTGTTGGAGTTTTCGTTCTAATATCTTCTGTAGAGCTGAATTAGTAGAAAGATATTGTTTAAATTTGATTTTGTCATCAAATATCTAGATTTTTCCATCTATGATGACTGAAAGTTGTGATGGTTATAGATGTCTGGACTGAGGTCTTTTAGGGTCTGCAAGGCATCTGTCCAGGCTCTTCTGACTTTTATAGTCTCTGTTGAAAAGTCAGGTGAACTTCTGATAGGTCTGCTTTTACATGTTACTTGTCCTGTTCCTTTGGAGCTTTTAATATTCATTCTTTTTTTCTATACATTTAATGTCTTGATTATTAATTGGCAGGAAGATTTTGTTTTCTGATCCATTCTATTTGGTGTTCTATGAGCTTCTTGTATGTTTATAGCTATCTCTTTTTATAAGTTAGGGAGGTTTTCTTCTGTGTTGAAAATATTTTCTGGGCCTTTGACCTAGGCATGTTCTCCCTTTTATATTCCTATTATTCTTAGGTTTGGTCTTTTCATAGATAACAAATTTCCTGGATATTCTATGTTGGAAACATTTTAGGTTTTCCATTTTCTTTAATGATGTATCAATTTCTTCTATTGTATCTTCTACATCTGAGATTTTCTCTTCCATCTATTGTATTCTGTTGGCAATGCTTGCATCTATAGTTCTCTTTCTTAGGTTTTTCATGTCCATGGCAGCTTCCATTTGTGTGTGTTTCTTTTTATTGTTTCTATTTCCATTGAACAGATCTATTAATTTTCTTCATCAGTATAAGTCTATATTTCTGTATTTCTTTAAGTAATTTATTTATTTATTTATTTATTTATTTGTTTATTTCTTCTTTAAAGGTCTCTGCCATCATCATAAGATGATATTTAAGGGCATACTCATGTTTTTTAGGTGTGTTAGGATATCCAGGGCTTGCTGAAACAGGAGAGCTGTGTTCTGGTAGTGTCATATTGCACTAGTTTTTGTTGATTGTGTTCCTGTGCTTGCCTTTAGCCATCTGTTTGTCTCTGGTGTTAGCTGGCCTCCTAGTCCCTGGTGATAGTAGGCCTCTGGGACTGGCTATACTAGGTAGCAGCAGGTGGAGTGCAGATCCACAATTACAGGTAGAGATGTTCACCAGAAGATCTAACCTGTCCTTTTCAAGAGAGCAGAAATCCAGAAGCATTTTCCTTTCTTTAAGTCCAAAATTGCCAATATTTTCACTTATTTATTTTCTGTTTTCTGTTTTGCTTGCTTTGTATATAAATTCCACAGAGAAGAAATTTTATTTCTGTATTACATTTATGTGTCCCCAAGTCCCTATGTGGCATATTGGCTCCTAGTGGAATGCAGTTGGGGGGTCTTAGGAAGTTAATTAGGTTATAAGGATAGAAAATAATTTGTGATCTTATAAAGGAAACTCCAGAGATCTATGAACCAGAAAACAGGTTGACTCTGGAGGCCTTATATGCTGATATTTTCATTTTGGAATTCCTACCACTCTCCTACCTCCATCCTTGAGAAGCAAATTTCTCAATAAATTGTTTATGAGTTTCTCAGTTTATGACATTTTGTTATATCAGTCCAAATAAACTCAGTCATTGTCTTTGTTCCCTTGTGTGCTCTTACAATCTGGAACAGGCTCTAGCATACCGAAGACAGTGTACACATATTTTTTTCGTAAGACTCTAAAGCTACTGAAATGCTCTCTCATATAAAAAATATTTCAGCCACATACTATATCAAATGAAGCTTACTAAAAATTCCTAGAAACATTTAAAGTTTTATAGTATATACTACATGAAAATTTAAAAATTATTCAAGAATTTTGTTTTTTCTTTTAATTTATTTTAATTCATTGATGATTTCATATATGCATACAATGACTAACAAATATCTTCACCCTCTTTTACCCTCTTTCATCTTCCTCTTTCTTGTTGAGATCTTTCTTTCTGACTAGTCCCTCTATTATAATGTGTGTAACCACTGAATTTAGTTAGAGTTGTTTACATGAGCATGGAGGAAAAGTTATTTATTGAAGCAACTTATCAGTGGATACACCATAAAAGAGAGGGCTATCCCCTCCTCCAGCAAACATTAACTGACATTAATCCCTCATAGAGAGATGGGTCCTCAAGGACCTTGTTTTTATCTGTGATGTTGATGGGTATAATTTTGTATGTTCCTTTTGTGGAGGTAACCTCAGTAGTGATTCCATGAATATAATAGCCATATAACATTCTGAGATTCTGAAGAGATTTTTTTCCTTTCCTTCCCTTTCCTTTTCTCTTCCTTCTTTCCTTCCTTCCTTCTTTCTTTTCTTTCTCCCTCCCTCCCTCTGTCTCACTCTCTCTTCTTGTATTCTTACTCTAGCTCTCTAGCTCTTACATGTCCCTCTTCCATGATGTTCCCTGAGCCTTCAACTGGACAAGATAGATGTCTTATTTATAGCAGGACTGAGCCCTCCCTTTCAGTTACTCTTAATATTTTGACCAGGTATATGTCTGGATCAACCACCACTCATTGCATTGAGAAGTTTCTTTGATGAATTCTTAGTGAAACACTAAACTTTAGATATAAGTATGAGAATTTCAAAGACACTTTAGTAATACGCTCAATTAGCAAAGCAGTAGTGATAGGCTTCCCACTATGGCCTACGACCTTCCCAATCATGGGGTCTTATCTAGGTTTACAGTAAGTGCTAGGTATGTACTCCCTTCTTGCAAAGACAGTGTTTTTACCAGAAGCCATAGGTTACTAAAAGAAAATCTCATTGGACAATGTAGAGTATTATCTCCACGAGACTCAAAATAATAAAAGCTGTTACCATTTATCTAAGTTATCCTCTTGGACTGGATGGCAAGGCCCTATCCCTGAAAATATTTAGGTCATAGAACTTAGAAAAATCAAGCTGAAACTGAACCAGAATCTTCCTCCCTACATTCACAGTGCTAGAAGGTGCTATGTACAGTGCTGGTATAGAAGTCTTCAGTAGTTCTACCCAGCTGTGACGATCATGAGCTACAATAACCTGATGGCTAAGATGTGCCCTTTGGTACAACAGTTGTAAAGCTGTCGTGAAGATAACTAAGTGCTTTATGATCAATTTGACGCCTTTTTCACACGATTGTGCACAAGTCTGATTAAATATCATGTTAATATATTACCAACCTTGTTAATTTATGAGTGAGTTTGTCATGTAGTGTTTTCTTATCTTCTCCTTTTTAAAAGTATTTTGAGATAAGGTCCAATTGGTGAATGTCCTGCCTTAGTCTCCCACATGCTGTTATTTTCAGGCATGTGCTACCATACCTGGCTTTCTCTTACACTTTTATTAATGTATAATGCACATAACTTCTCTTTTTAAAGAAAGATATAATATAAAGTAATCAGAAATTGAAACATTCAAAATGGGTACTTCGTTCAGATACCTTTTTGAATTACCCACTAGAGATCATGCTTTTGGAATCATGACAAACATAAAAATGATGATGATGATACAGGGAAGAGAATATAACAAGGAAGAAAAAGTAAGGGAATGGTCAATGGCCATCCTTTTCTTTTCCTTTCTGATATTTTATATCTACCAGAACAAGATCAAAAAGTAATGTTTATATTATCGGTCACAGACTTTTACAAATTTAGAAAAAAGGTTACCAACCAACCAAGACATTCTGAACAAAATTATATGAATAAATGGGATTTAATTCAAAATATGAAATCATCCTAATGTTCAATAATGTTTTGTGTATGATGAGCATACACATGGGGGTCACACCTATGCCCTGACTCACATTAGTCATCTGGGCTTTATGTAAATACTGGTAGAAGTGAGGTCTTTTAAATTGTCATATCAGAGCCAAGCCTAGTTGCCATATACATTGAAATTATTTAAGAATTTTCAATGATTAAATCACTAACCCATTATTACCAGAGATATTTTAAATTAAACTTTCATGATAAATTTAATACTTTTGTCTTACTTTAGAGGAAATAAATA
>JADRCD010159475.1:0-16670 GCA_019843815.1 Montemys delectorum | reverse complement strand
CCAGTAAGGAACATCCCTCCATGGTCTCTGCATCAGCCCCTGCTTCCTGACCTGCTTGAGTTCCAGTCCTTACTTCCTTTGGTGATAAACAGCAATAAGGAAGTAAGCTGAATAAACCCTTTCCTCTCCTACTTGCTTCACGGTCATGATGTTTTGTGCAGGAATAGAAACTGACTAAAACAGGAGCTTTTTGCATTTTGCATTTTCTTTGACTGTTGTATCAATGTTTACTATGGTATCTTCTGCACCTGACATTTTCTCTTGGGTTCTGTTGGTGATGCTTGCATCTATGACTCCTGATCTCTTTCTTAGGTTTTCTGTCTCCAGAGTTGTCTCCCTTTCTGATTTCTTTATTGTTTCTATTCCATTTAGATCGTGGATGATTTTTTTCAATTTCTTTACTTGTTTGATTTGTTTCCTTGTAATTCTTTAAAGGATTTTTTTTATTTCCTCTTTAAAAACTTGTTCCTCTTTACTTGTGTTCTCTTGTATTTTTTTAAGGGAGCTATTTATGTCCCTAAAGTCCTCTATCATCACAATGAGATGTGATTTTAAATCTGAACCTTGCTTTTCCAGTGTATAGGGGTATACAGGACTTGTCATGGTGGGAGAACTGGGTTCTGATGATGCCAAGTAAACTTGGTTTCTGTTGTTTATGTTCCTGTACTTGTGTCTTGCCATCTGGTTATCTCTGGTGTTAGTTGGTCTTGCTCTCTCTGACAGGAGCTTGTCCCACTTGTGTGCCTATGAGCCAGTAATCTTAGGTATGTCAGCACTCCTGGGAGATAGTTCTCTCTGGCAAAGATTGGGGTGCAGAGAGCTGTAATCTTAAATGTGTCAGCACTCCTAGGACACAGTTCTCTCTGGCCAGGATTTGTGTGTAGAGAACTGTATCGGAGGGGAGGGTTAGCTCTGGCGCATTGATGGAAACCAGAAGAATCCTGTCCCTGGCTGCTCCTGTGGTTGCTGTGCCCTATATGCTCCTGGAAGGTCCCTTTTTGGCCAGTTATTGAAGCAAAAGTGATGGTCTTACCTGTGAGCTTAGGAGTGACAGTACTCCTGGGGGACCAGCTCTCTCTGGGCAGGATTTAGGTAAGAAGGGCTGTGGGACAGATTTAGCTCCAGGGTGCAGAGAAAAAAATATTCTAAATACTATATTCCATCTTTGTGGAATTAATTATTCAAGACAATTGAAAGAAGATATGTTATGGCTTAGCTATAAATGTACACCATAGTCTGATGTATTCTGAACACTTGGTCCCCAGCTGGTATCACTGTCTAGGAATTTCATGAATCTAGAGAAGATGGGACAGTTGCAGAGACTTAGTCCATTTTCATCTTAGTGCAGAGAATGATGGCACACAGGCAGACATGGGAGCTGAGAGTTCTACATCCACATCTGCAAGTAACAGAAAGAGAGCAGTAAAACATTTTAAATGAATACATTAATCCTCAGATTCACCAAAAATGGTTTCAATTTGGATTTCTACCATGTAATATAAAATTGATATAAAAATTTCAGCTTTAATTTCCTATAATGAAAAATAAAGTATTTGTGCTACTTAGTTCACTGTTAATAAATCAATAATGTAGACTGTATAAAACTGTTAAGTTGTAACATCTGTATGATTCCCCATGGCAACAAATTAGATTGATCCTTTACCAAATGCCAGCTACCCTGCTCTGTTAAGTTATTAATATGCATAATTTTATTTTAATATTCCCAAGTATCTATATTACTGTTTCAATTTTAAAATAAATAAAACAAAGTAGATACTATTATTACTTTTAATTTGATAGGCAAAACAATACATAGAAAGAAACATATTACCCTCTAAGTACATAGATCTTAACTGGCTACAAAGTACTTAAAGCAATACTTTGAAATTGTAAGTTACATAAACTTGAATCATCATCATTATGCTGCTGTTATTATTTCTGTACTAAGATGGTAGTGCTTGATTCTTATTTTATATTTTCATAATTATAAAATTTTCAAAATATAGTATATACATATGCATATCTTTAACTTTGTGGGTGTCTCCTTTGTTGAGAAGTACATTACAATAAAAATTATTATGGATATATTTATTTAAATATAAACCTTTAGGTAATGTAGGAATATGTTGGTACCACAGAGTGTTCATTTTAATGTTAGCTCATTCCAGTTCTCTCAGGGGGAGTCTCAACCACCTAGAAGCTCTGTGATTACGGCTTCCTGAGTGATGCACAGTTTAATCCTCCCAGGGTATCTGAGAGTGGATGCCTTGCACACCAATTCCCTTTGCCCAGAAAACACAGTAAAAGGATAATATGCCTAAAAGGCAAAGTCATGATGGGTGAACTTTGGATATGTGTATTTAATCCACGTATCATCTGCAAAGATAAGAGTTTTAAAACATTACACTGATCTCATAGTAGCATCCTAGAGTACTATGAGAGATTCTACTTAGGCAAAATTTCAAGAATGGCATCAGAGTATAAATTGAGTTTTGAGGAAGTGGAATATAAGATCACCTAGTTTAAAAGGCATAGTAATAGAAATTAAGGTGAGAGGACTTCTGGGATGATGTAAATAGGATTGTGGCATGCCGATGGTTGTTGTCCTTGTACAGACTTATATTCATTGTAATGATGTAAAAGAAGGTAATGTGTATATCAATTCAGTTTAAATTAAATGAAAATTAAACACTGTTAAACAATTAATAATTCACCAGATGTAGTGGCACACACCTTTAATCCCAACATCCCAGATGAAAAGACAGGTGAGTCTTTATGTGTTTGAGACCAACTTATTCTACACAGTGAGTTCCATTATAGTCAACTTTACACAAGGAAACCCTGTCTCAAAAAAAAAAATCCTCTCAATCTAGCCTGTATCAAAGCAAGATGGTTATAAAATACAAAATAACCTGCTTTTTCTTTCTTTCTTTTTAAAGATTTATTTATTATTATATGTAAGTACACTGTAGCTGTCTTCAAACACTCCAGAAGAGGAGTGTCAGATCTCATTAGGGGTGGTTGTGAGCCACCATGTGGTTGCTGGGATTTGAATGCAGGACCTTAGGAAGAGCAGTCAGTGCTCTTACCCACTGAGCCATCTGGGCAGCCCCTTAACATGCTTTCTTATAGAGCTCTGGACCACTCAGTGATGGCCCCACCCACAATGGGCTAAGCCTTCTGCCATTGACCACTAATTGAGAAAATTCCCTATAAGGAGATCTCACAGAGGCATTTCTTTCCTCTCTGATGAGCCTAGTGTCAAACTGACACAAACCAACTGGTATTCATGACTGATAATTAAAGGTTAAGGAGAATTACTGCTCTTCTAGAGGACACAGCCCACTCATAACAACTATAACAAACTATACTTCCATTTCCATGGGATCTGATACTATTTCTGACCTCAGTAACTCCTACAATGCCATGCAAATATCCCAAACACACACATACATGTAATTTTAAAAAATAACACTAATCTTTAAAACAAATAAAATTTAAATAACTATGTACTGTTAAAATAATTTACTTTTTATGATCAAGATTATCTTGACTTTTTATGCATGTGCCCTTGTTCTAATTTTGAATCCTTAGTAGTTTTCTGGAAACAATTGTTTATTAAGGAGAACGTTGATAATGTGCATCTCAATTCTTTGGGTAGCATTTTATTGTCTTGCCAATATTAATATGGATACTTCTGCAACTTATAATAAGCTGCTGTTAAGAACTGAATGCCAGCCCTGGGGTCATGGAACATACCTTCTGTCCCTAGCCACATGAGGCAGAGTGAGCTGAAGCTTGAGGACAGTCTGGTCTAGGAATGAGTTCAAGGACAGCCAAGGCTACACAGACAAACTCTGTCTCAAAAAACAAAATACAAAGAAACAAACAAAATAAACCAATCACCAAAATCAAAACCAAGCCCACAGAACTGAATCTGTTTTCTTTTTTAATTACATAATAGACTTCTAAATTCCATATATAGATTAAATGGTTACATTGAATAACTTCCCTCAACAAGTATAATTTTTCTAGATAACAATTATTCTGAGTTAATCACATAAGTGAGCATAGTGTATGTTCCCATACACATACCTATAAATAAAATATAAGGTAGAAATAAATGTGTAGCTTAAACTCTCCTGTAACTTGAAAGACTTTAGACATTTTTACAAAGTGCCAGAAACTATGAGTTCCTATTACATGGAAAATATTTCATCAATTAGTCAATTATTTCCATTAGGGCTGATTTGTTATTATATTATTATTATTATTATTATTATTATTATTACTATTACTATTATTATCATTATTAGTTTATATTTTTACTGTATGCAATGTTATGCCTGGGAAGTGATGAGTCTGGATACCTGAACTGTCTCATGGCACTTCTACTTCCTAGCTTTGTGCCTTTCAAAAACTCTAACCTACTCTGGTACTACTCATGTGTAAAATGGAGGAAATTTCATCTTCATTTGAGAATGGTTTTAAACATTTTATTAATGCATATAAGAAAAATTAGAAAGGTATCCATCATAGAAATGATGAATTAAACATTAACATAAAAAAAAAACACTTGGAAAAATAGATTTCACTTCATGCTTTGTACTATCCAGTGCCTTAAAGACTATCAGTTTCTAAATTTGGTGTGAAATGTCATTGTTAATGGCGGACCAGTGAGTTTATTAAGCAACTCGTTTTACCAAGAAAATGCTAATAATACTAAGAGGTACATGGGCCACTACCACAGTGATTATAAAACTAGAATAATAGTAGGATAAAAGTACATTAGGTCACAATGGAGCCGAGAATGAAAGGGCCATCCAGGGAACACCTTGCCTGGGATCCATCCCGTCTGCAGACACCAACCCCCAACACTGCTGCTGTTGCCAAGAGGCACTTGCTGACAGGAACCTGGTGTGACTGTTCCTTGGGAGGTTCTGCCAACAACTGACCAGTGCAGATGTAAATACTGGGAGCCAATCATAAGACTGACCTTGGGGACCCTCGTGGGGGACCTAGTGGAAGGACTGGGGGAATTGCAACCCCCATAGGAAGAACAAGGTGGACTGGCAGGATGACCCAGTGCTCCCAGGACTAGACCAACAACCAAGGAGTGTACAGGGAGGGATCTATGGCTCTAAATACATATGTAGCAGAGAATGACCTTGTCTGAAATCAGTGGGAGGGGAGGCCCTTGGTTCTGTGGAGGTTTGATACCCCAGCATAGAGGGATGCTGGAGCAGTTGGGGTGGGTGGGAGAGGATGGTTGGGTGGGAAAACACCCTCACAGAGGCAAAGGGGGATTGTAGAGAGGTAACCTGGAAGCAGGATATCATTTGAGATGTAAATGAGAGATTTAAAAAAAAAGATGAATGTAGACCAACTTAGGTCATGTAAGACAGTAGGTGATTGTACACAACCAGGGGAGTATGTATACTGACTGAAGATTGCCTTATGTACCTTATTGGGAGGGCAGGCCCTTGGTCTTGTAGAGGCTCCATGTCCCAGTGTAGGGGGATCCTAAGGTGGTGAGGCAGGATTGGGTAAGTGGGTGGGGGAGTACCTTCGTAGAAGCAGGGGGATGCTCTAGGGGGTTTGTGGAGTGAAAACCAGAAAGGAGGACAACATTTGAAATGTAAATAAATAAAACAACTAATAAAAAATAATGAGATTTAGAAACATTGCTAGCCAAGAATAAAATTAATGAGAAAAGATCTATCAAGCAAATGTAAAGCCACAAATGAGATGCTGTTCTTTATTTTTTAAACAAAAATGGATGTTTGATGACTAAAAAAACACTACATGTTAACAACTGAAGTTCTTCAGAATGAATTCTACTAGAAAATGCAAGAAATAGAAGTGAGTATTAAATGTCTGATAGAGAAAGGCTTAGTAGTAATAAGCCTAGCACTCAGTATACTTTTTCACATACATGTAGCTAACTTATGTATGTATAAATCTGATACAGCAGTAATAGAATAGTAAAGAACAAAAAGTAGAGATTAATAAAAAACGTATATTGAGTGTTTTTCTACTAAAATAGCCAGTATTGGTCAGGAAAATCTAGAGAAAATAAACATTTTTAATATCTAAAACAGTTTTTATGAAGAACATGTTGCAAAGTTGTTAAAATGATGAAATAATATAGATGCAGGCACTATTTACAGGAGTAGTTTTAAATGCAGACTACAACCCTGTATCCCTGTATCCCATCTACTATTTAGAATAGACTCTAAATAAACACAAAGTGCTCACTAAGCCTTGGATTGTGAGCGAATAGAAACCATGATTACTCACGAGTATGCTGCTCCTGTAAATCTAGCAAAGGCTGAGGAGTTTAGGAGTGATTTCTACTAAGCATCAATCACTTTTAACCTTTGCCAAACGTGGAGTGACGGGTAGTTCTTTTAGGAGACTGATGTGTAAACTTAATATTAGAATCTGATAAGAATATCAACATTAAAGTATATCCATTGAGCAACTTGGATTCTAAACATATAATATTCATAAAACATCAGCAAAATTATTATTTAAAGAAACCATGAATTTTATTCCTGGAGGGTTTCTATGATTCACTTCAAGTAAATAGATCCATGTAACTAATGGTAGATTTTTAAAATACAACTAATATAGATTACAGAATAAAACATGTAATATCAAAAATAATGATTCAATAGAATGTTCTACTCTAATTAAGCAGCATCCTGTATTATTCTAGAAATAATACAGGCAACCTTCTTTAGTCAGTAATGAGCTCATACTAAAATCTGTTATTGTATCATATTCTACCTAGAAATGTCAGAAACATCTAAGAATTAAAGAAAATGAGGAAGTCTGATACAAGACATTCTCACAGAGTGTATGAATGAGTACATATAGATCTGTGTAGGGGGAAGGGGCATGAGTGAGAGTGTGGTGAGCTTGTGTGGATGTGTGTGTATGTATGTACATGAGTGAGAATGTGTGTTTGTGTATCATCTAGGTGTCTATATACACAGTAATACAAAAATTCTTTTTATAAATATAACCGTATATGTGAGTATAAAATATTTAACATTACACAAATTTAGACTATCTTAATGCAAAACCACATAAAGATGAGTTTATTCCTAGCTAGTACAGTTTCTCACAATCCAATCAACTTGTCCTATAGTTGAATTGTATTAATGAAAATATGTCAAAATTCATGGGCAAAATAAAATACACATAAAATATTTAATATATATGAAGCAATAAAACATACAATCACTATAGGTTGTTTTAAAGAATGTTCCTCAGCAACACTGATAAATGATAATTTCATATACTGATCAGTTCAAGTTGCAATAATAAAAGTACCCAAAATTGGGAGGCATAAACAACAAATAATCATTTACCAAGACTCTTGTACAGAAAGGAAAAAAATCAAAGCAAAGACTGAGGTCTGGAGAAAGGATTCCAGGGCTAAAAACACTAGCTTCTCTTCTGCAGGACCTGGTTTTGGTTCCAGCACCCACAAGGTACTGTCAACACCCACTGTCTACAGATGCCTGCAACTGGAATTCCAGGGGATCTGAGGGCTCTTCTGGTCTTCCTACATACATTCAAGCAGAACACTTATACACAAATTTTTTCATCAGAGACTGAGGTGACATTGGAGGAGAGGTGATAAACCGTAAAAAGCAGAAACCCAGGAAATCTACTGTGAAACTGACCTCAGAGGAAGCTATGCCTATGATACCTGAACAATTTAGCTGCCAAAAGAATGCATAAACTATGATAATATCAGTAGATTTTCTAACTCAGAACAGAGAAGACTCATTAGAACCCATACCTACAGAAAAAACTATAAGCAACTAAGGACAGCTGAGAGAAGAGAATTAGTCTGTCCCAGAGATGAGTTATCAAATACAAATGGGTTATCAAATACAAATTGGTTAGTCCTGAAGTCACTGCATACAAACTACACTAAAGAGACTCAGCGCATTATATTTATATATAAAACACTAATAATACAAAAAGATCGGCAATTTGGGAGGGATCATTGAGTTTGGTGTGAGAGAATTTGGGAATAATTGGAGGAAGAAAAGTAGTATAATTGAATTTTTTTCAAATTTTTTTTAAAATAAAAAATTAAAAAGGAATCATTGATGATTCTATATTTTTGAGGACAGTCTATTTTTGAGCTTGCAAATGGTAAACATTTTGGTGTCTATACACGACTTATACAGAGAGAGGTCATTACTCTATTGGTTCTTATAATAAGGAAACTAAGCTTATTTATAAAATTTCTATCACTTAAATTTCTTCTTGAAGGTCCAACCTCCAAATATCACCATAGTAGCAATCAGCCTTCAACATGTGATTGGCTGAGAAACAAATATGCAAACTATAGCACTGTACAATCACAATTAATCAACATTAACACCCCTTCTAATTCTTCATATTGTACTAATGAGGTAATTGATTTTGTAGAATCAGAAAACACAAAACAGAAGACATGAAGTTGGGATGTGAACATAGGTGAGAGATTCAGAGGGAGCTAGAGGATGAAATAGGAGCAGGACAAGATCATATGTCATTCTACACAAATGTGAAAATAATTAAAATAACTACTGGGAACCGAGCAATGCTGAGGGTGTGAGGCACAGTCTGAGCCAAGGGAGAATGCACAGATTGTATGTGCATTACCAAATGATCATCCTAAAAGTATGCACACCAGTGATAACCTACGGACTGAGTACGACATCTTTGCAGATATATATGTAAATATAATTATCTGAGTGCAGCAGCAACAATTCATTGAAAAGGCAGGCATTAATCTGAGAAAGAATGAATTAAAAAATATGGATGGTTTGAAGGGAGGAAATGGAAGTGAGAAATGATGTAATTATTTTGTAATCTTAGGAAAATTCTAAAGATGAAAATTGAAATTAAATAGCTAGAGTTAGCATGTGTAAGAAATTATCTTGGTGCCTCAAAGGTGGCATTTATCACTAGAAAAGGTAAAATTCAAGAAAATTATAAGTAATATTTCCAAAGCTGATTCTGAGAGGGTGAAGAAATTGGAAAAAAAAAAATTGTGTCAAGTTAAAGGTGTGCTTCTCGTTTTCAGGACTCATTTCCACTATAAGGAAAATAAATTAAAGTGGAATTTCCTTTGGCAAGAACAAATGAACTAAAGGAAAAAAGTAGAGACATAAGACACATCAGTAGTATATCTCAGTGTTGTGGGAGAGCTGCTGGAGATGGGCAGTCAGTGGCTGCTGCTCTGACACCTGCTCGCCAGACAGAACCAAATAAAATTTTGTTATATTCGTTCCAGTAGTAAATAGCAAAATGTGATCAAACAGAGCCCTACAATATAAAATACTAGAACATCTTTATGCTCTCAACACAGATAAAAGTTCTCCAACAAGAGACCCAAAGCACAAATCAAAGCAGACGTTTTATGAATTTGGGTAGTATTACAGGCAAGGCCTTCCACTCACTGAGATAATTCACTGTCAGCCTGAGAGACAAGGCCGAGTGTCAGAATGGCTACAGCACAGAATGTCTATTTGGACTATGTACAGGTATAGGTAGTCAATGTTCTTGCCATTAAATATAAATGAAGATCATTCTGATTAAAATTAAAAAATGTACAAGCCATAACTCATAGAAAAGAAACCCTAAGAAACTGGGAAGGGAAGAGTAAGGCCATGGCCTGAGGGAGGTGGTGGGTTTTCCTTAAAGAGCAGTAGCGCCCATGATGCAGAGGCTTCACGCTCTCTGGAGGAAGAAATTGTGTGTGTCTAGATTTCCCAGCAGAGGGGAAGGCTTTATTTTCTTAGAGACAGGAAGTACTTCCAACATAAAGCTCTCAGCTAGAAGCTGCCTATGTTAGGGTACTCTAGAGTCACAGAACTTATGGAATGTCTCTATCTATTAAGGGAATTTATTGGAATGACTTACAGTCTGCACTTCAACTAACCCAAAAATGGGCTTCTGTGAATGGGAAGTCCAAGTATCTCGTAGTTTCTCAGTCCCACAAGGAAACTGTCTCAGCTGGCATTCTGTATAAGCAGAAATCATGAAAAAGTAGGATCCAATAGATGTGGGACTATAAAACCGCACCGGAAACCTTGGTGGGTAGAGTGGGTTGAGCCCGGAGACTTGATGGACACGCACCTGAGGCTTAGGTGACTTCCTGCTCCCCGCCACATTCCTGGCCTGGAAAATGTGCCACACTCCCCACAAAAGGAAATGCGACCTGTGGTCAAGTAGCCCAAAACAGAGTTCTCCATGCTAATGAGGTACCTAGAGGCCCCGAGGGCTTAGCCAATCATAACCTTCCCTTCCCAGACATTCCTCCCTGTAAAAGATACTTATTCTCGGGTCCACACTGGGTGGTATGGTTTGCACCATTTTCTGCCATGAACAGTCAATAAAAAGTTTAGAACCATAAACTTCATCAAGATCCACCATTGGGAGCACGGAAAAGGAAAAGGCTTTCACCCTTTTAGATTTCGATAGAGCACAGCTAAATCTCTAATAGAAGCCCTCTCTGCACTCCCAGACAACCTCCACCAAGCTATGGACAACCACTGAGCTAAGCTGGAGTTCCCTCTTTTCTCAGCCCTGGATTTGTGGGACCAACTCCTTCAGCTCTTCCGAGACTCCCAGTGGCTCCTGGATGTCCAAGAGTCAGAGAAGCCCCTCTGCCATGGCCTCACCACAGGCCTGGGGACCCCTGAGTCAGCGTCAGCTGTCCCACATCTCAGACTGTGCTTTTGCACCTCTGGAGTTGGAGCTGATGCTCAGCTCCAGGCCCAGCACCCACCTGTGGCATGAGTGTTTTGCCTCCCAAGAGGCTATGCCCTGAGGCAGGTTGAACTCTGACCAACAAACAGATGTACTGGCAAGTACTTGCAAGCAGGCAGAGAGGGCCTTCATTCTTCCACTGTCCCTATGCAGGCCTCTAGCAGAAGGTCTGCTACAGATTAAAGGTGTTTACTGGATTTGGAACTTGCTCTGCTCCATGCAAATCTTGAACTCAAAGATCTGCTTGACTCTTGTCTCCTGGGATTAAAGATGTGTACTACTTTACCTGGACCTAAGCTTTTCTTGGCCACTATGTTCCAGATGGGTATCAAAAGTGTGTGTCATCTCATGTCAAGATCTGGGTCAGAAGCCCACATCTTCCAGCCTCAATATTTGGATCACAGTGTGCCCTCCATTGTAGTTCATTCCCGATGTAGTCAAACTGACAACCAGGAATAGCCATCATACAGACTTTAGGGAAATTTTGGAGTGAACACCCTAAAAAGAGTTGCTTCACCCAAGGTCATGCTTAAGCAATGAAGGCAGGTATAAAAGCTCGTATCCTTTCTTCCAACTCTAGCTATGGTGCGGTGAGGCCATATTCAGTACTCATGGTAGTGACCTCAGGTTGCTATCCCAGTCCAGGAACTGTATTGTGTCTGCTCACAAGACACAGAACCCTGTACATTATGTTTTCTTGATCCACATTTGTTTCATGAAAACCAAATCAGAGCCAACATGTTCAAGCAATTTCAGAGAATACAGATGAAAGAATGGGGTTTACATTTGTTGTTAAAGAATGACATCTTCCTGGTAAAGAAAATGATTAGTTGACATGTTATACAGGCACTGCCAGACTCAGACACACCCAGTTTGAGCTGAAGCTGTAGTACTAATAGAGGGACTCTGTAGTCAGGGACATGAGACATGTCTAATATGAGGGCTAAGAAGATCTACGAACCGTGTTTTATCATCTGTATCCCCCAAAGCCCTAGGAAAACAAAGACCAAGTACGTAGTTTAATTGTAAGACATGAAAAGCTCCAAAAACATTTCATATAGTTTCAAAGTAACTATACGATTACTGTAAGATTGGTAAAATTAGGGATTTCCTTGAGAAAATAACAAGTCTAAGCAAGGGCCTTTCAAAGACCTAGAATGCGGCATTCGAGTGAACTAGTTAGAAACGGTCCATTCTTCTTTGTTAAATTTTAACACACATAAAACAAGTTATGAAAACCATGTCCTCACGAGACTGCATTTCCTAATCTATGTCTTCAACTCTTCTGCTGTGTATGAAGTCAGCAGTGAGGCTGAGAAAAAAACATATCCAAGGAGAGAAAATTTAGCTGCTGAGGCTATGTGCAATAGAATATGTATAGCACAGCCAGAGCCCACTTCTGTGTAAAGATGTAACATAAGCTAGTAGAGACAACATGAAAAATGGTACACTGACAAGAAAAATAAAAGAAACGTCAAACATTCATGTATCCTTACAAGAGATTTATTGCTATATTGTTCTATAATTTGCCTTTGTGTCAATATATTGTCATAATTTTATCATACACTTACAAGAAATTCAGGAAAGAGAATGTCTTAAAAATCAAAACAATATATTCTGGGCTTATAAAATTGAAAGACTAGAGAGTTTCTATTGATATTGATAAATACTGTGAGATAAGTACAAAAGTCTATAAATGTCCTAAAAAGCTCCAGACATACTGCTTCTTGTGGTAAAGTGGAATAAAAATCATGAAAGAACAGGAAGATTGTACTATGTGTTACCTACTGAGAATTTATATTTTTGTCTTGCCAAGTATAGACTAATCCGTGTGCATTGGCAATCACATGAATGTTATCTGGTGACTGATGAGAATGCTTGCCAACACTGTTGGGGGAATAAAATCCACCCAACATCTGCACGAGGTGGTATAAGTGAGCATGTGGCTAAATACAAACATACTCCATTGCTGCTCTGGCTTCCACTCAGCACATGGGCAAATGAACAACGAAGCAACAAGGATCTACAGTCAAAGCAGTTATAGATACATGGCTTTCATAACTTTAGTCTAGGGCTGGAGAGTTCTCTCAGTATGTAAGGACACATGTTCCTCTGCAGAAGTTCCACGTTCCATCACCAGCATTCACTTGGAAGCTCAGCATCACCCAGAATCCAATTCACTGATACTCAGTGGCAAGAGCGTTTGTTGTAACAAATATGAAAACCTGAATTGGGGTCCCAGGGCTCAAATAAATGGCTGGGTGTGAGCATATGTATGCCTGTAACTCCAAATCCTTGGGATCATAGAGACAGGAGTATCACTAGGTCATTGTGGCTTTCAGTTCACTGTCATATTCACTGAGAGATCCTGACTCAAGAAAATGAGGAAAACAGTGATAGATCAGGACACCCAAACTCCTTCTCTAGTCTCCATGTAAGTGTGAAGGTGTGCACCCTTGTACATGTTTGCATGCAAACCATGCACATATACAAATGTATGTACAAATATACATAGATGAGAAAATGAACAAATAATTTCAGACTAGAACTGCTTAAACAAAAATGACAAATTATCTAGAGTAGTACTAAAACACATTACTGCAATATTTCTATGACCCAACCATGTGCTTAATTTCTGAAATAGAAAATTGATGTATCAGATGTGGAGCTATAAATTTGGGTTAATATTTGGAATTTCTAGGTATGCAGCACTTAAATGCTGAATTTCATCTGCTAATGAAAATAGCATAGTCAGTTCAAGATTTTTAAAGAAGTACTTCCACAGTGGACCAAGGGCTAAAGTGGCTCCTACCATACAGACTAAAAATGCAGCCACTAGCAGCCAGGAACATCTTTGTACTCCAGAAAGATAATTAAAACATTGACCAAGTCCAATCATACAACAGTGAAGATTAATAAAGTATAATTTTACTCTGTTTATCCTGTCTTTAAAAAAAAGTTTTATAGTGATTTTTTCTAGCATTATACATACTTCAATATTAGGGGAAGCAAAAAGCAAAATATTCCATTTGCATGGAAAGAAGGTATTTCAAAAATTTGGCTTACATATGAGCTAAGTTATTATACTAAGTTTACCCTGCTATATTCTCTCTCTCTCTCTCTCTCTCTCTCTCTCTCTCTCTCTCTTTCTTCACCCCATGGAAGGAGAAAAAAAACAGCATTTTGATTTTCTCTAAGCTTTATGTAGCTGTAGTCTGAATTTCTGAAATAGCTCAATATTTAATAAGCATGGGCCAATGTTTGGATAACAACTGTAGAAGTTCTTTGTCTAGTCCTACATTAGTTATATATTAGTAAAGACATTAATGATATTGCCAAAGAGGAATAACTCAGAGCCTGGAGAGATGGTTGGTGAGCCAATGTTATGTTTAATTATTGTGACTTGGGGAAACCTTACATAGAAGACACTGAGGACCAAAACAACACTAATAGACTTTGATGTCAAAATGTGAAGATAATTTAGAGTTGAGAACACTGAAACCAATGATCGTGCTGTTGCCAAGTTCATGGTAAACCCCTAAATTCTACAGCTAGTGTGGACAATATACATCAAAATATATTAAGAATGAGTGAAGGAACCACAGAAGATGTTTGTGTGGGTAAGGGAACTTTCCACCAAGCATGAGGACAAGAGTTTGATTCTGGAGACCCATGAAGTAGAAGAAGAAAAAAGAAAAATAATAAGACAACTGATAGTCTATCTTACAAGCTATAGCCTGAGAAGTAGTCTTCTGCATTTGTTTGGTTCTGCCATATTTATCATACTGGAATGCCCATTAACAGGTCTCTTAATATTTGACATGGAAACTAACAAAGGTGTTAGAATGTCTTTCAATTTCATACCTCCCAGGCATAACCTGGGCAGATCATTGAGAACTCAACTATCAACTCAGGATAGTCTGCATGATTTAGACAGAAATCTACAGGTTGAGAAGCAAAGCCAGAATTTCAGAGGAAAACTGAATCTGTTTCCATAATATGTGTTTGAGCATCTGCATTGCTCAAAAGCTTTGATTCTGCACTTGTGTCCACTGGTGACAAAATGCCAGAGAAAAACAGTATTTCTGCCTTCATGTTGTTCCCCCTACCTTTTGAAATCTTACTCTAGCTTTTTACAGTGTCATGTCCAGACCCTAGAAAAGTATCTAAAGGTCTCCAGCCATTGCACTAGACTTCAGCAGTTGACTTGAATTGAAAGTACTTTAATAAGTATCTTTTTAACTATGGAGTTCTACAAAACCAGTACAAACAAATCAAGCCACAACCTGATGAGGACGAAGATCTGTGATGGAAAAGATATGCCTATTGTCTTAGTCAGGGTTTCTATTCCTGCACAAACACCATGACCATGAAGCAAGTTGGGGAGGAAAGGGTTTATTCGGCTTACTTCCGCATGGCTGTTGATCACCAGAGGAAGTCAGGACTGGAACTCAAGCAGGTCAGGAAGCAGGAGCTGATGCAGAGGCCATGGAGGAATGGTCCTTACTGGCTTGCCTCCCCTGCCTTGCTCAGCCTGCTCTCTTATAGAACCCAAGACCTCCAGCCCAGGGATGGCACCACCCACAAGGGGCCCTACCCCCTTGATCACTAATTGAGAAAATGTCCCACAGCTGGATCTCATGGAGGCACTTCCCCAACTGAAGCTCCCTTCTCTGTGATAACTCCAGCCTGTGTCAAGTTGACACACAAAACCAGCCAGTACACCTACGCTGAGGAAATCACCTTAGAGGGAAGAAGCCATACCTCAAACAATAAGGACTACTTTCATCCACATTATATAATTAGAATTGAGATAATGATCAACATTATATTTGATTAAAATTGTTTAATTATGAATACCTTTTGTCCTCTCTCATGATTCTTTAAATTATGCTCATGGAAGAGCCCCAAAGACAGACTCAGGGATCATGGAATTCCATCATCTATATCTCAGTGTGATTGCATTGATTAAAGCTACTTTCTCAACTTTGATCATCAGTTTTAATTGATATATTAGGATGTGTGGCCTAGCCTAACTGGTTGGAACGCTTAGCAACTGGGACTGAGAGTACAGATTTCCATTAAAAACTTGCAATGATCTCTGAGGTGGGAAGGGAAAGCAGCTGTGTGGATTTTCAGAGTTTAGATATTTTTCATCTGATCTCGATGAAAGTATTATAAAATTTTAGGCCCTTAGGACAGTTACCTTCTATTGTGAGAAAACCAACTATATTTTATAAATGAGTCATTTAGATTATATGATTATAAAGACTTCAATGAACTTCCACATAGCAATAAATATGTAATAGTATTATTACATTATTATTGCATTAATAGCATTAGTGGAAATGATATAATGTAGTTTTCTGAAAAATGAGTTTATTTTGAACTACAATTTGAGATTGTATTACATCATGGCAGAGAAAGCATGAAACAGCTGGCCACATTGTATCCCCAGTAATAGACATAGACTAATAACAGTACTCAATATATCTTCTTCATTTTCTTCTTTTTATTTATTCTCTGACCCAAGTCCAAGAAATGGTTATATTCACAATCATGGTAGATCTTTATCCCAAGTCTAACCTTCTGGAAATGTACTGATTGGTATACCTAAGATGTGTCTTTTTCCTGATCCAAACTCCAGTTTACAGGACATTGACCATTGACCATCACAACAGCCCCATTTCAGGCATAATTTCCATTATATACCATTGATACTGAAGGGTAGAAGAAAAATTTTAAAATGATCATTTAGTAGTAATATAGAGTGTATAAGCTTTTACTTAAAGGGCATGGAAAATTTTCTCTGAAACAAACCAAGAATGTAAGCTGGCTAGTTCCAGGAACCAGTTGACTATAAAGGCAGGATGTACGTCATCTAG
>JADRCD010159472.1:0-19702 GCA_019843815.1 Montemys delectorum | reverse complement strand
GTATAGTCCTGGCTGTCCTGGAACTCACTCTGTAGACCAGGCTGGCCTCGAACTCAGAAATCTGCCTGCCTCTGTCTCCCAAGTACTGGGATTAAAGGTGTGCACCACCACGCCCCGCCCATTTTCTTGATTGTGCTTCCTGTGGGCAGTGCCATCCCTGGGCAGGTGATCCTGGGTTCTATAAGAAAGCAAGCAGAGCAAGCCATGAGGAGCAAGCCAGTAAGCAGCACCCTCCATGGCCTCTGCATCAACTGCTGCCTCCTGGTTTCTTTCCTGTTTGAGTTCTTGCTCTTACTTCTCTCAGGGATAGATTATACTAAACTGTAGAACTACAAAATAGACCTTTTTCTCCCAAAGTTGATTTTGGTCATGGTTTTTTCTCTTAGCAATAGAAACCCTAATGAGACAGCTTAGTGAATCTCAAAATAATTAAAGCCTTTTAAAAATAAACTTGTGATATTTTTTAAATTTCTATTTTAGTCTTTAGAATTTATTATTTCTTTTAGATTTATTCTTTTTTATGTATGAATGTCTTGACTGGATGAATGTATGTGTACCCTGTGCATGCCTGTTACCCTTGGAGGTCAGAAGAGGGTGTCAGATCTCTTGGAACTGGAGTTAACGGATGGTTCTGAACCACCATGTGGAAGCTGGGAACCAAACCCAGGCCCTCTGTGAGAGCAATAAGTGCCATTAACTACAGAGCTGTCTCTCCAGGCCCATAAACTTCCAATCTCAAAGTAATAGGTTATGTACAGGAAAGTTACAGAATATAGTGATATATACATTTTACCCAGGTTTCTCTAATGTTAACACCTATAACCACCACACATTTGTCAATAATTTTTTTTTTTGATTAGCTGAACATGTGGCATGCCTGTAACTCAAACACTTGGGAGATGGAGGTAGGAAGATCAGGAGTTCAATATCAGCCTGGACTACATGAGATTCTAGCTTTTAAAAAATTAATTAATTTTAATTAATTTTATTAATAAATGTATTTAATTAAATGTATTAATAAATTTAATATTGGCTTTTTACTGTTGATTAAACTACAGAATCAGCCAAACACCATCAGTAATTCACTAATGTTTTTTTACTGTTCTATGACCCCACCCAGAAAACCACGTTTAGTGTTAATAGATCGCTAATATGTTCAGTAATGTTGGGAAGTGAATAAGTCATTCTTTTGCATCCTGTTGCAAACAGAGCCGAGTGCAGCAGAAGAGTGCAGAGCACAAGCCGAGTGCAGCAGAAGAGTGCAGAGCACAGCAGATGCCTTAGCCCCAGCTGACCTTAAAGACGATCAGGGGACTGCTGATCTTTCTGCCTCTACTTCCCAGCACCTGCCCTTCTTGGACCCCTGTGTCTTGGTTCCAATTTTGTAATATGATCTGTTTCTACATATAACACAGTTTAACGTGTGCTCTCATAGCCTTGCCTCCTCCTGCCCCTCCCGAAATCTCTATGTGCAATCTCTATGAATAATAGAGTCCTTTAAATTTCTGTGGTCCTGTTGAACAATTCAGTGGTCAAACTCTGCCTCTAAATCATGCCCTGCCATGGGAGGCTTAGAGTTTTTCATATCCTCATTCCTATGTGGCAGAAAAGAAATGAGAGTTGTAGTAAGATTTAAACTTCATAATCAAAGACCATTTAAAAGAGTTTCTGAGAGGGTTGCTGGTGGGACAACAGCCTGATAACCCAAACTTAACCTCTGGGTCCCAAGTGGTGGGAGGAGAAAGTCAACTCCAATAGGTTGTGTGTGACCTCCACATATGGGTTGTGGCACTTGAGATCCTAAAATAATAATGATAATAATAATAATAACAATAATAATAATGTAACCTTTTACTATCACTGTGTCTCAGAAAGAGTAGCTGCACCAATCTACAAATTAGATAGCCAAAATGCAACAAAGACTTAGTGTTAGAACAAAAAAACTATTTAAGGAGATCACAGTTTATTGGACAGAGAGAATTGTAAGGAAGACTCTTCTATTGATAAAGAAATATAAAACTTGAGACTGGAATTTTAGAAAGCCAAGAAAATAATTTTTTTATAACAACATCACACAGAACAAAGTTATTCTAATCTTTTCTGTATGGATCTAGTTTTATTTAATCTGTGTTGAAATTGAGCATAGTTCTCAGCACCTTTCAAGCTTGGATTACACTGAAGCAATAAGTAAGTAGGGGAAATATTCTAATTTGTACATGTTTGTCAGGGGCCATCTAGGATAGCAGGTGGTCTTCCTGGAGTTGGCCCGCCATTTTTGCATGGTCTGTGGTTGGTGAGCTCTATGAGGCAAGGTCCCACAAAGACTTCATCTTAGGATTGCTTCTTGCAACTGATAATGCCTTTCCTGTCATTATTAAATTAATATAATTATTCCTGGGCATTAGCCCACCCTATTGAGCAGATTTCCTGCAGATCAACATAAAGATGGACTTTCATGAATTAATGCTGTTTAGATGAATTAATGATTTTATAGAATCCCTGATTTAATTCAAATAATCTTAGGAAGAAAGTTTTAAGAGATGGTTTTAGTTGTTTTCTAGAAAGATGTAACAAAATTAGAGCCAAGAACAGAATGTGCCCACTCCTCGTAAAGTAAAGGCTGCATAATACGAAATACAATGAACTTTCATAATTACATTAAAAAAAGAAATAGGCTTGGGACAAATTTGTGTTTGAGGGAAAACATTTGGGTCCAAGGATGAAGCCACAGGTGTGCACTATGATAAGACAAGGCCATATGAAATTGTTGCTTTGAACTTGAGTTTATAGAATGAAAAACTCCTTTGAACTTGTTATTGATATCCTTCTGTTACTCCTCTTTTATATAACACTTTATCTATGAGGTGATTCATTCTTACATAGAAAACTTTTTGTATTAAGGATATAAAAGGCTGAAAGCAATAAAGAAAGGTGGTGCAGCTATTTTCCACTCCACCTGGTATCTATGTGTCTGTGTAAATGATATCTTTCCTTTTTCTCTCTGGTTCAAAAAGAGTTAATTAATGTGCTCCCTGGCCAGTGAGCCGCTTCTGGCTGACTCTCCAGAAAAAAAAGGAGCACTAGCAATAAATCCTCTACTGAACTCCCTGCTGCTATACAGCATATGTTAATTGCAAGAGAATCCTATTGCAGGCTTATAAAGTAAATAAGAGTTAAGTTTTTCAGCACTTAATGAAGCACAAAACAGAGAATTCAAAGGCCAGAGATCATCAATCATCTGACCCACATCTGCAGGCTGTGTCCCACTTCAACCCTTTCCAGCTGGGCAGGCTCAGCAGATGCTATTATCACCATCAAAATAGTAAAGTTTCTAAAGAAAAAGGATTTATTATAGAAATAACTTTTGCAGTGATATACGTTGACTTTTGTATAGTATTTTATATTTTGGAGAACTTTCAGTCATGTTTCAGGTGACCTTTGACTTTAAAAAAGATAAGAATTATGATCTATATCTTAATGATCTGGAAATCAAGGCTTAAAGGAAGAAAGCATATCGGAAAGGGATTCACAGAAGAAGTGATGTAGCACTAAGGCTTGAACAGAGATGTATGTGTAGGGCTTCCTTAGGTAGGAGGCTAGTACAGAGCTCAGTGATTGAGAGGAGGAATGTCCTAGACAGGGCCAGATTCTTCTATATGTGGCAGGTGGAGAAAGGGAGGACCAGCTGTCATTCTAAAGCAGAGGCCTGGGCTGGTGGCCTGGCTGAGTCAGTCTCAGTCTCTGTCTCTGTCTCTGTCTCTGTTTCTCTCTCTCTCTCTCTCTCTCTCTCTCTCTCTCTCTCTCTCTGGAGGCAGAGGGCCTGCTGCTGTGAGGCCCGGGTTTCTCTCTCTCCCCTGGGGCTGACCTTTTGCTGCATAGCTCCTTAATTAAAAAGGAGGCAATGTATAAATGAGTTATTTTATTGTAGGAAGGAGAAATATGCTAGTTAAGTAGAGATAAAGGAAAGGAGAGGAAGGAGAGAGAGAAAAAAAGGAGAGGAGGAAAGCAAGAGAAGAGAACAAAGAGCAGAGAGGAGAGAGAACAAGAGAGGGAGAGAGCAAGAGTGCAAGAGTACAAGAGTAAGAGAGAGGAAGTAAGAGAAGAAGAGTAAGAGACCAAGAGTAAGAGGAGTGAGAAAGGAAAGAGCAAGAGAGTGAGAGGAAGAGTAGGAGTGTAGGAGAGAGCAAGAGAGGGAGAAAGGGAAAGAGTAAGAGAGTGAGGAGGGGGCAAACCGCCCCTTTTATTGTATGGGGCGTGGCATGTCTGGCTTGTGGTCAGATGACTGTGTGTGTGTGTGTGTGTAGGGTCCAGCTAGAATGCTGGGAGCTTGAGGCATTGTCTGCCTGATAGAGCATACATCTCTTGCAGGGGCAACTGCGAGATGTCTGGGCTGAAATCTGAGCCATTGGTCTCAGGAGCTATCACCGAACTCCTACCGTCCCTTGTGAACAAATTTACTTTGCTCAGTGGGTCTCTGGTGTTCTTAGGTGGCCACTCTACTGGACCCTGGCTGTCAGAACTGCCCACTGCCCCACACCAGCCACACAAACCAACCTACAAGTGTAGACTGTAGGCCTGACAGAAGGTTAGTGTCTAGCAATACCAGCTAGGGATCTTAGTTTGGAGGAGACACTGTGGCAGTATAAAACGCAAACAGGGAAGATCCCTAGCTGGTATTGCACAATAGCTGGTATGTTCTAACCTTGTTGGTAAGGAGCTCTCAGGCCCTAGTGTGGTAACACTGACCAAGAACAGGCAGCCAACTTGGCAACACTAGCACAATATTGCATGCAACAGAAACATGAGGTTGAAAAGCAGGAAACCACTGGGTCCTGACTGAATTTGTCATGTGTGCATACTCTCCCCAGAACATTACTATTTCAATTTTTTTTTTTTTGCTTATTTTGTACCAATTTTGCATATGTTAGTTAACACTGGCTGAGTATTTGTGATAATAAAGCAGGATTTGTGAATGAAGACAAATCATCCCTGGGAGTGGTAAGCTTAGCAGGCTACCTGGACTGGTAAGCAGCATCAATGTGAACATTGTACAAACCAGTTCTGAACAATTTGTCTCAGAAGACATTATTCGGAGGACTTCCACATTTTATTGTCTCTAGAAAGCAGAGCCCACAAAGGCCTCGACAGAATTTCCGAGTTTAATATTGTATTATATAGATGGCTTTCTCTTGATATTAGGTGAGAAGAGCAGTGTGAAGCAGTTCTGTAGGAGTGATTTGCTTCTCCTGTTTACTATCTCACAGAGAACTGGGTTCCTGCCAAGGAGAACATGGGGTATGATAGATTTTCCAGGACAGTGAACAGGGGGGTCAAAGTGCTTTGTTTTAAGCCTACCAGACCGGAAGGCCTGAGGATCTGAACTTCCTGTGTCTACAGAGAGAGAGGGGCCTGTAGAAATGCTGGTTAGCCCGCCCTCCTAATCCTGGCTTTCTAGAATCAGCATGATCTTCTAAGTCGTATCCCAGCATTTACTAGGAACAGACCACAAAAAGTGATCACTTTCCATGCTGGCTTCTTTCGACACAGATGTCTATAATCTCAGCCACAGCAGCAATAACAAAACCATCGTGGGACGTGTGAAGAGGGGAATGCAGAAATGACAGAGTGGAAACAAGCTGGAAAATACAGATGCCAACAACGCAGAATACATAGGAAGTTTGGATAGAGTTGCTTTAGGCAGAAGAAAGGACTTAGCATACTAGCTGGTTTCTAGAAAGTTAATTATAAATGCAATTTTGTCTAATTACTAATGTGCTTTAGGAGATGGTCATTTAAAGGCTCCCTTAGAGTAACCTGCTCTGATCGTTTGTTTTGTTTCATAGCTGTGTGTCTTTTACACTTTGATTTTTTGCTTTGTTGTGAATAACCCAAGGCTGCCTCCATGCTAGGTAAGTGCTCTCCACCTGCAGCTCACAGTTTTAAGGCAGAGTTCCAGTGTGAAGCCTAGCCTGGCCTCAAACTCATGATCCTTTTGTTGTAGTGTGCCGAGTGCTGTGATCACAGGCATTTGACACAGTACTTGGCAGTCCCCCCACCCACGACTCTTTAAAGTGATAATCATTTTTAATTTTCTTATAAACTAAATAAGTTAGTCTTTACTCTCAAGCATTTTGCTTGGTTTGTGTTATTTTCCTTGGAGGGAAAGCAAAAGTTTTCATTCTCTGTATTTAAGATACTCTGGGTTATTGTTTCTCTTCCCTGTTGTTTTCATAACATGACCTCGACTTTATGATCAAAGCAGGTAAGCATCTTTATGATATGGCCTGGAAGAATGAGGAGAGGTTGGGAGCGCCCCACCACCTCCCTGTGGAAATCTGTCTGTCTAACTACCTATCGCCTAATTATCATAGTGTATTGTCACTTAAACCCTGAAATGTCATCCTAGGCTAGCAGCTCCATGTTTTAAAATGAAAACTCCCTGAAGGATTATTACATTAAATGGTCTATTACAGAATGACACTTTAACAGGAAGTCATCTGATTTTCTTTTTCTGGCAGTGAGACTAATGGAAGTTTTCATGTGCGTGTACAAAGAGATGATCTTGGAGTCTGGGATACAATCCAAGGAAGGTAGGTTTCACTACAAGGCAAAGTTTTGGCTGCCATGGAGTGACATGAGAGCTACTGAATGCCTAGAAATATGGTAGAGAGTCTGCTTGGTGCTGAGGGAAAGGAAAGCAGTAAAACCACAGTAAACTTAGCACAGGTAGCCAACGTGGTTGTTGACCATCTGTAAGGAGAGATTAGATACCCCATACCTTCTTTGCAACATTAATTAATTAATTGCCTTTTGAGACAGGGTCTATGTGTAGCCCTGGCTTTTCTACTAGAGCTCTCTGTATAGACCAGGCAGTCCTCAAACTCAGAGCCTCCCAAGTTCTGGGATTAAAAGCATGCACCACCATCACCTGGCCTTTGTAACATTTATTAGCCAACCATTCATATACACCGGGCTTGATAAGCCCTGATTATACAAGAAGAAGCACAATATTGCCCTTGTTCTACAACAGCTTACAACCTTTAGGATGTAGGAATAGGCCAATAATAACAATAAAAGAGAGTCATTGGCAAGTAGTGGTAGACACAACGGAGAACAGAGAACACACTATTTTCTGTTTTCTGATCTGTAATTTAATTGCCCTTAAAAGTCTGTGGTAAAACAGATGAATTAACAAGGGCTGCAGACTTCACAGTGTATGTAATCCAATTCTATTGACTAGGGAGATTCTTGGAATAACCCTGTGAGTCTCTCAGGCCTTTGAAATTCTACGGATTCCGAATCCTCCACATGGAACTGCTACCTGTGTGGTTTGATCTTGAGACCTATCTCTCAGCCCAGCACCATACTTATGCTTCTGCTACATTTCCCAGCATTTCAGTATCAAGAACTCTAGGTCAAAGGAAAAGAAGAAAGAGAAAAGTAGTCGGTTTTGGCGTAGCTAGTGACTAGGAGAGGGGGGGAAGAAGGGATATGACCAGACCCTGGAAAAAGTTAACCAGAAAACTATTCAGAAAGCTTCCTCAGCTGGTGATCAGTAACTCAAAGGAGAAGACAGTCCAGAGCGGCTCCTGAACTGAGAGTGAAGTGTTGTTTTCTGAGTTTTAGGGTCAACGCCTGGGCTGTGGAGACTCAGCCACCACTTGTCTTCAATATGCAAGTGATTTGGAAGAGCATAGAAAGGCAGTTATTTGGTGTGGCCACACTGAGAAGAGGAATGAGGTCCGCTGACATGTTTCCCACACACTTACTTGATCTTCAGAGTCTTGAACTAAGGTTTAGGTTGAAATAAGGGCAAGAGCTATGCTAACTCAGTGGTCCTGGTCACAGTGTGATTCCTCCCATTACTGATCCCCCTTTGATTGCTTCTATCCTGGGGGCATCTGATTTGTTATCAGATCTATCTAAAATCTTATGTTTGTCCTTTGGCTGGTACAAGGACTTCAGTCCACTATATGTTTCCTAGGAAATTTTTAGTTCTTTGGAGTCTTGATAGCATGAATGTATCTCTTTAAAATCATTCTCTCTTGCCAGGAAGCTACAGTGTGGGAACCCTGAGTACAAAACTGTAACCTGTGTCCTTAAGATGTGATTCTACTTAGTGTTAAGGAACAGTGAAATGTCTGTGATAGGCTAAAAGCACAATCCCAGACATTCCTTTATGAAAGCATATGATTAACTAAACATTAAAAGACAAAGTCAGGCAGATGACTCGCCATCCTGTTGCTTGCTTTATTGGATTTTGAGTCCAATTATTGGGTATGTGTCTCCCTATATAGCCCAGGATGGCCTTGAATTTAGGATCTTCTTGTCTTAGATTCCCTTGAACTAGGATTGCAGGCAAATAACACCATACTTGGTTTGACTTATTTTTTTTTTTATATTACAAGGATAATTATACTATCATTAATAGAACACTAAGGATCAATATAAAGTAGGTTTTGGATTATTCTCATCTGCCTACTAGTGAAAATGGGACATAAAAGAAGATAAAACTGTATTCTTCTGTCTTAGTAGCTCAGTTTTTATGTGTGTCCAACATCCCTTTGAGGGCAACATATTCTCTTCTCCCACATCCCAAAGTATTCTTCATGTGATCTGGCTTAGGTTTGAGTGTGTGGTCTAGGCTCAGTTACTCTGCAGTGACTGGTTTATGGAAGAACATGTAATATGAGTTGAGCCAGCAGAAATATTTGGGAATTTTATCAGCTCTTCAGAGAAGTAGCCTTTTCTGTGGGTTCCTAGTCTAGTTCTCTAGAGGTCAGAAGCAGCTAGAAATCGTCTTGCTGCTTGTAAGAGAGAGACAGTCAGCTAAGTGGAGAATATGGAGCCTGAAACGTCTACCTCCTATAGCCAGGCAGGACTTCCAGTGGAGGGAGAGAGATACCAACTCACACACAAAACCTCCAACCCAAAATTTGTTCTGCCTTCAAGAAATTCAGGGATAAAGATGGAACAGAAATTGAAGAAATGGCCCAACTTGAGACCCATCCCATGACATTATTTATGGTACTCTGCTATGCTTGCAGTCAGGAGCCTAGTATAGCTGTCTTCTGAGAGGCTTCATCCAGCAGCATCCAGAAACAGATGCAGATACCCACAGCTAAACAATGCCAGAACTTGGGGAGTCTGCCAATTGTGGAACAATGAGAGGAAGAAATGAGGGAGCCAGAGGGGTCAAGGCTACCACAAGAAGACCTACAGAGTCAATTAGCTTATGCCCATGGGGGCTCTTAAAGACTGAACCAAAAACCAAAGAGCACACAGGGGCTGCACCTAGGCCCCTTACACATATGTAGCAGATATACAGCTTGTTCTGTCTCTCACTTTGTTGTGGGCCTTTGAATCTCTTTCCCATAACTGGCTGCCTTGTCTGGCCTTAGTAGGAGAGGGTGTATTTAGTCCTGCTGCGACTTGATGTTAACCAGGATGGGTGGTGTCTACCCACTGGTGGCCTCTCCTTCTCTAAGGAGAAGAGGAGGGGGAAATGGGGGGACATGTCATAAGAGTGGGACTGGGAGAAATGAAAGAAGGGGGCTTCAATCAGGATGTAAAGTGAATAAATAAATTAATGGAGAAAAAAAGTGAGAGAGCCATCTTGGAGATAAAATCAAGTAGACGCAAGCAATACTAGAAAGGATGGGGTAAAGGATGGGCCCTACAGACACGTGTACCAGTTGTAAGAGATCTCTGTATGGATGAAACCGGGTAGAAGGACAGAGTACCAGTCTTTGAAGAAGTGAATATGCCTGTGCTCACCAAAGAATGGGTTGCCTTTGTCAGAAGAAGCTGAGCTTTTTCAGGAAATTTGTAGCAATGGGAGTGATGCTAGCAAAGGCTGCGCTGGGACCTGAAATTCAGTACCCTGAGTAAGCTCAGGATTGGCCTATGGCCCGTCCATCTCTCTGAAGCCTGCTTGTGTTTTCTGATGTTAGTTTGAATTACTAGTTTACCTGGAGGAAGATACATATTTTTTAAAAATTAGGAATCAGGACTGGAGAGATTGCTCAGTGGTTGAGTCTTTGTTGTTCTTGCAGAGGATCTGGGTTCAGTTCCCAGCATCCACATGGTGACTCAACCATCTTTAACCCCATGTAAGTGGTACATATACATGATATGCAGGCAAAACTCTGACACAGGTCCCCAGGCCTTAGCACAACTAACACCATGTTAGAGGCACCATTCTGACCATAAAGCCCAGGCCCCAGCACCTGCAAAAACAGGAACAGAGACCTAATCCATCAAAGACCTAGTCTCCTAAAACTGAGTGTTCATTTACATGTAGCCCAAGGATTGAGGGGGGTGAGCCTACGGGAATGTTACAGGTGTGAAAATGGAGAGATGTAAAATAATGGCTACAGCTATACTATCCATGACACAAAAACCCAGAGACAGAGAGTGCCCAAGAACAGGAGAAAAGATACATTGTGACACATTTCTACAACTGAATATTGCATGGCAGTAAAAACAAATGAAATGTACAAATTCACAAGAGTGTGGCTGAGCCTAGCAATTAAGCAGTAAACAGTAAATGGAAAAATAAGAATCCCCAATTTATACATAGATTTTATAGATTTAAAACAATGAATATAAAAATATATTATAGAAATGCATATGAATACAATGCTATGTATTTTTTAAAGTAAAGGAATTCTGAATGGTTTCCTTGGATGGGGAATAAGATGCAGGGGTCAGATGTAGCCATTGGAGGGCATGTCAAGAATATATCCTTTGCTCTGTAGGCTAGGCTTAGAAGCACTCAGGAAAGATTAATAATTGTGTAAACTCCTGGGTCTAAGCATAAACAGCCTGGATTCTGGGGGAAACTGAGGCTGATGCTTCATTGGGACTGAAAACTCAGAGCAGAGACAGCGAAGGGTAAGTAGGGTGAGGTGGGAGGCAGAAAGCAGTGTCCAGGGCTGCTTACTTCACAGAGAGCATGGAAGAGATAGGGCTCAGAAGTGGGCACTGTCTGAGAGTCCTTGGGAGAGGAGGGAAATTGTCAGGCTGTGTCTCCAACAGGAAGGTAAAGTCCTAGAGGAGCTACTTCTGGGTGCTTGTCGGCTTGCTCTGAATGGCAGTTGAGGAACCAAGGCTTGTGTTATGTTTCCACTGAGTCTGGAACCGATGGAAGCTGTTGGGACTGTATAGCCTGCATCTTACCCCAATTACCCAGCTACCGCAGGGGAAAGTCCTGGCTTTCCCAGCAAGACTCTGCTCATCCCAGCTGGGCTTAGTTCATACTGTGACAGCAGCTGAGCCAGCACTGAGCAGAACATCCAAGCCAGAATATCGTCGGGGACAAGACACACCATTTATGAGCAAAAGTTGGGGCAGCAGAGCCAGGTTTAAATTCCTGTGTGAACTCAGAAAAATTCCCTAATTTCTCTCAAGATTCATATAAGTTGTGGAAATAGCAGTAACTACATTTCAAAGGTTGTTTAGGGAACTAGGAAAGAGAGAATGACATAACACAACCAGCAGATTTTTGGTACCTGCTAAGTGCTGGAAGAAAACCTTTACTCTTCCTCCATCCTCCTGCCTGCCATGGTGAACACTTTGAGACATTGTTGGAGAGTGGGGTGAGCAGAGCCTCACTCACTCCATCTTCTCATCCCTTCACCCTCTTTTCCTCACCCAGAGTAGCTCCAGGAAACTGACCTCATACTATAGGACAAAGGAGAGAAGGATAAATTTTCTTCTTTTTTGTTTTTATCTTTGGCTTTTTTTTTTTTTTTCAAGACAGGCTTTCTCTGTGTAGCCCTAGATGTCCTGGAACTCACTCTGTAGACCAGGCTGGCCTCGAACTCAGAAATCCGCCTGCCTCTGCCTCCCAAGTGCTGGGATTAAAGGCATGCACCACCACCGCCCAGGCATTTTCTCCCTTCTTAACAGTAGGCTATTATTGTCTCTGCTGTTGGTATGAGTGACATTCCAGATGAAGCTAGGTACTTCGAGCTGGCAGGTGATTTAGCTCTTCAAATAACTATCAAATATTTATTCTGTGTTGGAGCAGAGCTCGCCCAGCAGGATGAAGGTACCTTTGCCCTTATGTTAAATGTAAGGCCATGATGGCAGGCTTCCAATTTGTTTCAAAGATGTGTTTGCTCCCTTAAGACTTGCTATCGGGGCCACCTGTTCACATGGCCATCCCCTTACGTGTCTAGAGTGCCACAGGGGGAGCCCAGGTCAGCCAGACACCTTGGTAGTTTGTGGGATTTACTTTAATTCAGAATTGCTTCTCTTTGTTGGTTGGTTAGGAATATCCATTTCAAGAACTAAGAAATGGCCCCTTAGGTAAAGGATCTGAGAAAAAGACCAGACAAGGTGATGTACATCTGAAACTCCAGCACCACTAAGCAGGGGCAAAAGGCTTCAGGAAGCATACCAGATGGTCAGTCTAGCTGAAATGGTAAGCCTTGAGCCTTGTCTCAAAAAGTCAGGTGGGGAGTGATACAGGAAAGGTAATTGATGTTAAACTCTGGCCTCTACATGTGTGCTCATGAGTTAGTCTTCAATCCTAGGAAACATATGCCTATGTCCATTTCCCAGTTTGCCTGCCTTACCTGGCTGTGTACCCTATTTTTACAATGTCCGCATTGGTTCTTAAGATTGAGTACTTACCAGGGATGAAATACTCTCACACTGCTCTATGGTGTTGAGACGTGTGGTAGAGTGCACTGGAGCTTTACGTTTTAGAGACGTTGATGAGTTGCAGTTTTCTTTTCTTGTTCTTATTTGGCTTTTTAATGTAGGAATAAATTGAAGCTAGGTGCCGGCTGCTGCCAGAGCCAAGCCCTCAGAAAGGTTCTCTTCATGTCAGATGCCTTTCACCCTTGCTCAACCTCATGACATTCCTCCTCAGACTCATGTGGAGGTTGGAACAACCCCAGTGCTGGCTTACTTTTCCTCCTTTGAGCTAATTCCATGACCTTAAGATGCAGAAAATTCGGGAAGGGTGGCACACTCCTTATATTCTGTTCTCCAGCTCCTGGCTTACTTCCCATGTCCAAAGGTACTGGTAACCTTGATTATTTTCCAAGTGGGCAGAATTCAGAAGAGCAAGAAGTGATTTAAAGATTTTTGTACTGCTGTGCAAAATTAATGCTTTTAAAATTACCTTTGGCTGTTCTCCCAAACACATATATGCATGCATGCATTCATGCACACGAGTGTGGGCACACACACACACACACACACACACACATACACACACCAGATGTATGTATACACATGCACACCAACACACATAGAGACACGTGTATGATTGCATGCATACATGTGCACGAAAACATATGCAGGAACACACACATGTTCTTGCTCCTTTCCTCTCTCCCTCTTCTCCATCTTCCTCCCTCCCTCCTCTCCCTCTCTCACTTTTTGTTAGATGGATCTCTGTGTGTCCCCCAAGCCATAGCCTTTAGAGTATTAGCTCTAGATTATAGGTGCATGCCACCATGCCAAATACCTCTTGAATAAAGTCTGGAATTCTGCTAACAGAATTTCTATTATTTAGCTAAGTTTTAATTGCTTTTTAAAGATCAATACACCGGAGAGCCACTGTGAGTTTATTTTTATATTTCTGTTGGTGTACGTGTATCTGTGTACATGCATGAATGTGCATGTGGAGGCCAGATGCCAATATCTGTTTTGCTTGCCTCTACCACTCTCTACCTGAGACTGTGTTTCACTGAGTCAGGGACTCACCAGCTTTGTTGGACCAAATGGTTGGCAGGCTTCAAGGATCTGCCCTGGACGGCTGCAATAGGATTACAGACATGCATGAGCAAACTGTTTCATGAGGTTTTTTTTTTTTTTTTTTTCATGAGTTTGTTTCATGAGTTCTTGGGGTCCAAACTCAGGTCCTTATGTTTGAACACTTAACAGACTGAGCTGTCACCCAGACCTGAGGAACAGTGACAAGTGTTTAAACTGTCCTAAGTCATATAAGATTTTTGTCTGTGTTAAAGTTTATTAGCTATTTAAAAAGTTTAGGGTATGAGTGTTTTCTTCCATGTGTCCCCAGAAGCAGAAGGAGGGTGTTGGATCTCCTGGAACAGGAGTTACAGGTGGTTGTGTGCCTCCATGTGGGTGCTGGGAGCTGAACCTGGGTCCTTTGCCAGGGCACCAGGTGCTCTTCACCACTAAGCCGTCTCTCCAGCCTCATCATGGATGTTTTTAATACAAAGAAATGTTCAGCCGTGGTGGCTGTAAGGACAACTCGGAGATCGCGTGGGTCTTTGGCCCAGGACCCAGAGAGAGTGCTTACTAGGTAGGAGTTATCCTGGGCCTGCATGCAAGTGGTTAGTGACATTTTTGATATTGAATCTCACACTACTTTCTTGTAGAAATAGTTGTTGATTTCCAATCAAATTAGCAATGTTCATTTATGTAGGATATGAAAATAAGCAGAAATCAGAGGCCCAGCAAGAAATAAAATACCAGAAAAATATTCAACAAAAAGGTGATATTTCAGTTAAGTTCTAAAAACTCCTGAGAGCCCAGAATCAGGACTCCCCAAGAGAAGAAAGCCCTACAAAATGCTCTACTCTATGACATTAGTCTACCTTCATGAAGACTGTCATTTATGAAAGTGAGTACTTTTCAAGTTAAGATGTCTCCAAGTTATTGTGAGATTATATAATAAACAGTTCCCAAATCAAGTAATTGTGTGGCTCCCACTTAGTCAGATGCCTCACTCCCATGGCCCTCAGAAGGTCCAGGCTTCTTTTGAGCTGCAGGTTAAAGGCCTGAGAGTCAAATTGTGTTTTCTTCCCTTTCTAGTCTCGGAGAATGCATTTATCTCCACTCAGTTGGTTCAGAACCAACTTAGAAAATGTTGAGATTTAGATGTGAGTATATACTGTGGTTCTGTTAAGTCTGGAGAGCAATGGTGCATGCATCCCTGCACAGAGCCTTCCAGTAACCCACAAGGCAGCATTATTTGTTTTTAAGAAACCACAGTTTTAAAACTTGCAGAAATCAGTTCAGAGAGATGATGCATCTTAGCTAAGTTCACACAGAGAGAGGGAATGGGTCTCTGGAAATCGTGCTGCTCTACAGTTCACATCATCCCTGAAGAGACACCATTTGCCTGCCACACTCCTCATGCCCTTACAAACAACAGTGCTGACCAAACCAATAACATAAGATATTCACAAGGTGCCAGCCATACACCCAGTTCTCCTACCAATGATTTAATGATTCAGGCTTTATAATAAACATCATCTGTGGCTGAGTAAACTGATCTTAGATTTGGCAAGTTTCAGAGAGGTTAAGCATGCTGTTTAAGGTTGTATAGTCAATATTCAAATCTACCACTATTTGGTTTCTGTATGTGAGCATACCCATCTCTATGACCCTGCCAGGCCCTTTGGTATCTCTTCCAAGGTTTTCATTTTCCCCTAAATGGGAGGTTCACATAGTAGAAACACACAGAGTGTTATCAGGTGGGTGGTTGTTGTAAATACCTTTGATCCCATTACTCTTGAGGCAGAGGCAGGTGGATTTCTTTGAGTTCAAGGCCAGCCTGGTCTACAGAGAGAACTCTAGAACTTCCAGGGCTACACACACACACACACACACACACACACACACACACACACACACAAAACCCTGTCTCAAAAAAGTCCACATTAAATAAAGTTGTGTGTTTCTCCCTCTTTGTTCACCTGTCTCTTGTTATAAGGACCACAAGCCTTCAACCTAGGGAGAATGAGAAAAAAAAAAAAAAAACAAAGCCCTCATTTTCTTCTGCCATAAATGCTACATTAGTCAGAAGAGACATGTTGAGTATTGGTCGTTTGTTATGCATCGTAATGCTTAATATTGGCCCTCAAGATCTAGTTGCCTCGGGGACGAGAGAATCCTCATATACACCAAGTGATGCTATGTAACCTCCTTCCTTAATTTAAAACTATTGGTTGAATAAAGAGGCCTACAGCCTATGGTTAGGCAGAGAGAGGTAGGTGGGGCTTCGGTTCCTGGGGCATGGAGTCTGAGCAGAGGACAGTGAGGAGAGGAGATTGGAGAGAGAGGAGGAGCCATGTGGTAAGGGATCATGAGAACTGGCCATGAGGGTTGGCCAGTTAGAGTAAGAACAGTCCAGGAGGAACACAGCAAGTTGTATCTTGGGGTTATTGATAGGGAAGTAGATACTAATAGCTTAGAGGGTAGATATCTGCCTAGCTCTGATGCTGATTAAGAGTTATTATAAACATTTTAGGTCTTTTATGTGGTAACTAAATGATCAAAGGCTAGAGTAGATTAAATATTTACTACAATAGGGACATAAAGCCTAAAGGGAAAAAAACGAGTAAAAACTAAAGATATCAGAGTCTGTATCGTAAATGCCTTCCAAAGACTAGTGTGTTGAGGCCTGCCCCGCCCCCGGGGTGGGGACCAAGAGGAGTGGAAACTTTAGAGGGTTGCACCTACAGGTGTCTTTGCAGCATTGAGGAATGTCCTTAGAAGGGAGGGTGGAATTCCAAACCCTTCATCTCCTTTCTTGCTGGTCACAAAGTAAATGGCTTGGCTCTGCCGCATCCTCCCCTGTAGTGTACTGCTTTACCTCAGGTGTGAGCAGTAGAGCCACTCATGGCCCGAATACTGAGAGGCAAAGCAGTTCTCTCCTTTCTAAGTTGGTAATTTCAAGCATCTGTTGTAGTGATTGGGAAAAAAGATGGCTAACACTGTATGCCTTACTAGTAATGACTCAGAGAGCAACAGCTCAGTATCTTCACAGGCTCAGATTATTGAAGCCTTCCTTCTGTGAAGGCTGCAGTCTGTACCAACCTTGGCTGCCCAATCAGAACTGGGGAGCCCCTTTGGCTGCTTACAAAAGCTCCTGCACTACATGAAACCTAAAAGATACGAGTTTGAGGTAAAGGCCTACAGTGTGATGGTGATTTGAATGGGAATGGTGCCATAGGCTCCTCATAGATTTGAATGCTTGGTCATGAGGCATTTTTTTGGAGATGTGGCTTTCTTGGAGTTGGTGTGGCCTTGTTGGAGGAAGTGTGTCACTAGGGGTGTGCTTTGAGGTTTCAAATGCTCAAGCCAGGTCCGGTGTCTTTTTCTCTCCTTGCTGCCCGCTGATCCAGACGTAGAATTCTCTGCTCCTTCTCCAGCACCATATCTGCCTACACACTATGATGCTTCCCACGATGATGATAATGGACTAAAAACTCTGAAACTGTAAGCCTGCCCCAGTTAAGTGTTTTACCTTATAAGCGTTGCCATGGACACGGTGTCTCTTCATAGCAATAGACACCCTAAGACAAAGTACACATATGCACATTGTGTACATGTACATAGTACTGCTTAGGGTTTTGCCTCCACTAAAAGTAAGAAAAATAAACTAGGTGGTGGTGGTGCACGCCTTTAACCCCAGCACTTGGGAGGCAGAGAGAGGCAGGGGCATCTCTGAGTTTGAGGCCAGCCTGGTCTACAGAGTGAGTTCCAGGACAGCCAGGGTTACACAGAGAAACCCTGTCTCGAAAAACAAACAAAACCCTAAACCGCCCCCAAACCAACCAACCAACCAAACAAACAAAAAAAAACCCCACCCAATTTCTAAAAAAGCAAAAAAAAAAAAAAAATTTAAAAAAAAAAAAAGCCATCTTTGAAAGATAATTTCAACTCCAAGCCCTAGCAGGCACTACTCTGCCAGGCTGTCTTCCTCTCTGTCCTCCCTCTCCCAGCGCCCCTCCCCTGTGGCTCCCAGTCTTAATGCCTAAGCAGCTTGGTTTACTGCTGCTGCTACTGTAGCAATAGGTGACACTAGTCAAACTTCTCCTACTGAAAGAGTAGAAGATGGCCGCTCGGAATTGTACCAACTCTAACACAGAGTCACCAGCGGCCCCAGAGGACATGAAGACCCCTGGGGGGTCTGCGGAGCTTCCAGGTAGCCCCTGAGCCTCATGACTTTGGTGGTTCTGACTCACTCAGAGGAAGAAGAAATGGATTGCCTCACCTGGTGGAGGCTCAATTTGTAACAATAGGGGTTTGGGGACCCAGATCCCAGGGGGCCCTTAGGCAGCCATCGAAGCGCAAGTGGCTCTGCTGGCCCTACTTGGAGCTGAGCTGTGCTTAGAAGCAGCAACAACATGAGGGGCAGAGCCAGAGAGCCTCCCGGGTCTGGGAGGAGATGTTCACCAAAGGCCAGCCCCTGTCACCCTACAAGCACCTCATGAACGGCTATGACCTGAAAGAGCCTAACCTGGATGTGCTCCATGGACTCTCTCACCCAGGCTCCAGTGGAGAGAATGGAGCAGGGGACAGTGATGGGCGTGGGAGTTCCGGCAAAGGGACTTCTCTGTGACACATGAGCGATTACCATCCTGGGAGTCTTCAAGGCCACAGCAAGCAGGAGCTGATGCACTGGCACAGGCTGAGACTCTCAGAAGCCGCAGGATGCCGCCCCAGGCAACCATGTCAACAGGTAGAGGAGCAGGCTCCTGAGGTGGAGAGACTCCAGACTGCAAACCAGTGGCTTTTTGGCAAGGAAATGAGACAGGAAACCAAGAGAGCAGCTGTGACCAGGAAAAGCCAGCCCCAGAAGCGACCCCAGGTCTAAGGATTTTTTTTTTTTTTAAGAAAATATATATTTTAATTTTTAAAATAGTTTTTGACTTATTTTTTATTTTTTATTTTTTTTTTTATGAAGTAGCTTTCATGAGTTGAAGCTGAGCCCTATGAAAACATCATAGGTATTTTGGAAGAGGCTGGGCAAACAACAGAATCTGAAATGACTTGAGTCATTTCTCTAGAAACTCATGACGCTGGTGAATGCAGTTTGGCTAAGGTTGACAAAGTCTGCAAAGTTAATGTAACTTTTGTTTCTGTAAAAAAAAATATTGCCCACATCCCACAATCTACGATGCCACCTCCAGCACCTGTGTTCTCTGGTCCTGAAAGAAGCATAAAGCAGCTGGTTAAGTACTTTAAAGCAGCCCTCCCTCCCCTGCCCCGCGGGGGAGCTGAGGTCCACCTGCAGACCTTGGAGAACTAGCTCAGAGGCGCTGCGCTGCCTTAGTTCCTTCCACACAGACAGGGAACTTGTATGGAGAAGAGTTTGAGTTGTGGATGGGCTACTAATATACTCTGGACGCCAAACCCTTTGTATTTGCGGTAGTAGCTGGAGGTCTGTGGATTCTCTTTGAAAGATAAAATAATTTTTAAAGTTTGTAACATGAAAACATACTGTTTTATTTTTAACAAGAGGACTTAACTTTCACCTTACAGCCTTAGGTAAATATGCTTCAGATGATTACCAGTGCTTATCTCTACAGCAAATTTAATCCTTTATCCAGTTGGCTTCTGATGGCACATGCCCGTGTCCCCAGCACTCCGGAGGCTGATTCGTGGAGAGTTTTAGTTCAAGGTTGGACTATGTGATGAGACTCCATCTCCACAAAAACAGTAGTACTACTGTATTCCGTTTTCTTGCATGGACCTCTGAGGTGTGGTTCTAATGGAGTTGGGTGAGAAGGGATCCTTCCACCTTGTTCATCTTGGTTCTGATGGCCTCCCGTGGTGAGGCCAGCATTGCACAGGTAGGTGTTCTGCAGTGGGGCTCTGGCCTCTTGCACAGAGCACTAAGAGTACCTTTCTCCTGTGCCTACAGTGTCTACGGGATTTGCCCAGCCGCCTCATTGCCCGCCCGCCCTCCTGCCTGCCCTCC
>JADRCD010159465.1:0-16395 GCA_019843815.1 Montemys delectorum | reverse complement strand
AAAAAAGTTAAAATAATAGCTTTCTACTAATCTAGCCTTACAGAGGATACTAGAAGGAAAATCCCAACAAAAAAGAGGTTAACTACACCTAAAGAAACATATATCACACCCATCAGAGTGGCTAAGATCAAAATTTCAAAAGATAGCACATGCTGGTAAGTATGTGGAGCAAGGTTAACACTCCTCCATTGCTAGTGGGAATTCAAACTTGTACAATCATTCTGGAAATCAATTTGGTGTTTTCTCAGAAAACTTGGAATAGTTCTATCTCAAGACTCACCTATACCACTCCTGGGCACCTAACCAAAATGGTGCTCCAACATCCCACAAAGATACTTGCTCAACTATGCTCACAGAAGCTTTGCTAGTAATAGCCAAAAATTGGAAACATCCCAGTTGTCTTTAAATCAAAGGATGGATACAGAAAATGTGGTTCACTTACACAACAGAATACTACTCAGCTATTAAAAACAAGGACATCATAAATTTTGCAGCCAAATGGATGGATCTAGAAAATATCATCCTAAAATAACCCAAACACAATTGTCACAAGAATAGGATACCCATGATACACTCCACAGACCCAAAGAAGCTAGACAAGAAGAAAGGCCCAAGGGAGAGTGCTTGAATCTCACTTAGAAGGGGGAATAAAATAGTCATAGGAGACAGATGGAAGAAGGAACTGGGTGGGAGAGGGGACGGGGAGTGGAATAGGGTTGTCAGAACTGGGTATGGGGAGAAACAGGAGAGAGGGCCAGAGGACCCGGAGAATGAATGGAAATATGCAGCTGGGTGGGACGGTTGGGTGGGGGTAATCTTAGGAGGCAGGCCCCAGAGATCTGCCATGGGAGAGAATCTCAGGAATCAATGCTGGTAACTATAGCTAAGATGGATAGCAGTGGGAATATGGAACCTAAAGAGACAACCTCCTAGAGCTAGCCAGGACTCCCAGTGGAGGGATAAGAGCACCAATTCACCTACAAAACTTTCGAACCAAAATTTGTCCTGTCCTGTCCAAATTCAGGGACAGAGATGGAACAGAGACTGAGGGAATAGGCAACCAATAACCGGACCAACTTTAGATCCATCCCATGGGCAATCATCAACCCCCGGCACTGTTAATGATACTTCGTTATGCTTGCAGACAGAAGTCTAGCATAACTGTATTCTGAGATGCTCCACCCAGCATCAGACTGAAAAAAGACACAGAGACCCAGCAGCATAACATTGGACAAAACTTAGGTACTCTTATGGAAGAGTCCTGGGCAGTCAGGGAGAAATGATTAAGGACACTGAAGGGGATAGAAACTCCACAGGAAGACCAGCAGAGCCTGACCCTTGAGGGCTCTCAAAGACTGAGCCACCAACCAAAGAGCATACATAGCCTAGACAGAGTCCCCTGGTACATATGTAGCAGATGTCCACCTCAGTATTCATGTGAGTCACCCAACAACTGGAGCAAGGGCTGTCCCTAATGCTGTTGCCTATCTGTGGAATCCTTGCACCAAACTGGACTGCCTACTCTGGCCTCAGCAGAAGAGGATGCACCTAGCCCTGCAGAGACTTGGTACACCAGGGGCAGGGTACCCCCCTCTCAGAAAAAAAAAATGGAGGGAGAATTGGGGTAGGAATTAGGTTAGGAGGCTATGGGGGACATTGATGAGGATTTAAAATAAATAAATAAATAAATAAATAAATAAATAAATGGGAAAAAAGGAAGACTGAGTTATAAGTCTTAGTCCTATCTAACATATTTAAATAGAGGCTAATTTTAGATAGAGAAATATTTGAGTAGGCTCAAGTATCATCCCAGGGTTTGTTTCTTTATTACTGAGGTAAATGTGGTAACTTACAGTTAAGGAATTCAGCACATGACTTCATAACCTCCGAAAGAAAACTAGTATTTCAAGTAACAAGACCCTCTAACTTTACAGATTCTTTCATGAGGTTCTTCTTAGGAGAAGTCCCCCTTTTTTGCTATCCTTACCAAAAGCAGTACAAACACTTATCATTCCACAAGAAGGCATCAAGCAAATCCAAATTAACTAAAATTCCACAAAATATTTTGTAAGTTTATTTCTGTTAATGTCAACACATTGAATGAAGAAGAAAGACTTGGATAGTGTTAACAGTCAGAAACTAAAGATACAAGCACATAGTAATCCAATTCAGGATTTTCTTAAGGTTTTTGGAACCTAGAAAGGGGCATCACTTGGGTTCAGGGTTTGGTTGTCAGCAGCATATTTCTTGCAAGCACAGACATGAGTTTTGAACTTCAGAAATCATGTAAAGAGACCAAGTGTGAGTGGTACACAGTTCTAATACCAGCACTGGAAAAGTAGAGGCAGAAGAATCCCTGAATCTCGCTGGCCAGCAGGATAACCTAATTGAGTTCCTGGGTCAGTTTGGGACCCTGTTTCAAAAGAGATACATAGTATTCCCGAAGAATTCCAGAGATGGTCCTCTTGTAACTACCAGCATGTGCATACCCATATACATATCGGCTAAAGGAAGAAACAAAGTATCTGTTGAAGAACTGGGAAGGTTTTCAAAAAGAATTAACTTCCCAGTGTCATAACTGAACTGCACTATGTAACATGTTCATGTTTAAGTGGATTATGGTTTTGAGACACAAAATTTTCAAAAGGTGTACACTGTTGCCAACATTTCTGTGAGTCTAAAATAAATATACTACAATGTTGTTCTAAAAGATAAACTATTACAGAATGCAGAATCTGGGAAGAACTGAAGGGTACATATTTATTTATTTATTTATTTATTTATTTATTTATTTATTTAAATACAACCACTGCTCCCTCATGACCCCACCACAGAGTTGCTCCTCCCATCTCCTCTCCCCTTCTCCTTGGAGAAGGTGACCCCTCCTGGATATCCCCCCTACCTGATATACCAAGTCCTTGAAGCAAACACTAGAGGAATTTGACATTTAAAGTGTGCCCATTTCCAGAAATGTACACATTTTAAATGTCAAGATTTCTCCAGCGCTTGCTTCAAGGATAAATCCAGATGAAAGAGTGTGTTTTATGTCTATCTATGAAATCCTAGTTTGTTAAACACTAGTGGTATCGTCCCATCTCCTGGTGGAGGATGAAGCAGAAAGCAGAACAGAATGATGACTTTTGTTTGATGGGAAGTCAAGATCGTCTAAAGAACATCTAGGTTTTCTGCCTTTTAACTCTTCTGCCCTCCATTTCCTCACAAGTCTGTGTTTCCAACCCTCTCCCCCCCCCCCCATTTCTACAGCTTTACCTCATGTTGGCTTGATTTTTTTGACAAAGAAATGAAATCACAGGCTAACCAGGTTGTGAATCAGGTGACTATAGCAGAGTCTCTTTCTTTATGGGCAAGAAGTATATTGTGGTACCTGAGGTATCAACAAGAAATACCCATGTTGAACTGCCCCATACTGAACTCGAAAGGCAGGGAAACAGTAAATTTAAAATATGAGGAACTGATGTCTTAAATCCCCACTTTTCATCCACTCTTACTCCCATCTATAAAGGACTTCTAAATAAAATAGCCCAGATGTGGAGAGAAAAGACACTTATAACAAGGCAGAAATATTTATCTATTTTGTTTTTACTCATTTAGAAGCAGATAGTATTATTTTTGTTTTCCTTATAATCCTCACTTTTTGCATATCCATGTGGAGGAATGCTTAATTATAAATAATTCACATGTGTACTATCATACAGCAATCTTTCTGTAGTGAGAATTCCTATATCCACGTTCTTTATGTTTTTCATTAGAGCCATTGGGTTGTACAGACTGAGTGGTTTTATTATGTGAATTTCATCTCAATGGAAGTGATTATAGGGACCAGAGAGATGGGTTAGAGTTTAAGAATATATAATTCTTTGTACACAGGACACAAATGTGTGTAACTAGAGCACCAGACGATCCGATGCCCTATTCTGACCTCTGTTGGCACTGGGAACATGATACACATACAGAGAAGTTGGTGCATGTGTGCATACACACGTACTTACACACACACATATACACACTTATTTACACACACACACACACACACACAGTCAGAAAAGAAAAAGAAAAATTTCAAAGAGCTCTTATAGGAAACTAAGCTCTATTGTTACAGGTTTTAATATTTCTGATGCTGATAGCTATGAATGCTAAGGGAAACTTAGATAGATAGATAGATAGATAGATAGATAGATAGATAGATAGAAATACATACTTACATACATATGTAGATGTATACTTACATAATAAGTGATACATAGATACAATAAATGATAGGTGATAGATGTATGCATATATAATAGATAAATGATAGATGATTAAAAATAAAAAATAGATAAATATATTCATAGATAATAAATAATACATATATAATAAAAGATAGGCATGTATACATACATACAAAAATGAGAGATGATACATGCATACATACATATACACATTCATAGATGCATACTTACATGGTAAATGACACATAGATACAATAAATGACAGATGATAGATGCATGCATACATGCACGCATAATAGATAGATGATAGATGATAAAAATAGAAAATAGATAAATACATACACAGATAAGATAGACATGTGTACATACATACATAAATGATAGATGATTGATAGATAGATAGATAGATAGATAGATAGATAGATAGATAGTTTTTAAAATTATCTCATATTTTTTGGCTTTGCTTTTTGTTTGTTTGTTTGTTTTGCTTTGCTTTTGATTACTGGGACATACAAAAAAAATCTGCTGTCTTTCACGGAGTTCTTCCCATTTCACACGGTGAAGGCAGCAGACACGTCACCAGAGTAAGAGATGGTTTTGTTATTTGCCACTAGCAGGAGAAGAAATTACCTTAGAGACATGTATATTTGCATCTGCCACTCAATTAGGTGTCCCGGAGCCATATGTGCATAAATAGCAGGAACAGAAGTGCCACTCCAGGATGAAAGTTAGGACTATCAATTTGAAGAGCCGTTCTCAAAGAAGTGGTCCAATCTATATTTCTACATTTAGTGAAACACTGCTTGAAGTGGAAATCAATCTCTAAGTTAATTTGAATCTGAAGCTGTTTGAGAATCCAAAGGTCTCATGGCACCTTAAAGCACTTTCTTACAAGATTCCATTAGGGATAAAAATATACCTATCAAATACAAAGGTTAAGCGCTGAATTTATCCATAGCTCCACATGTTATGTATGGATGCGAGTGAAATTTAACCAGGCTTTCCCAAAACTTTCATTCCATTCGGTATGTGATTAAAGACACTGCATACTAATCAATTAGCTAAAGCTGTCAGGGTGGTTCTTAGCTCCAGAGTCTGGCTCCATCCTCTGGTAGCCTTCTGTCTCTAAATAGGATTTGTGATATTCAAGTTGAAATCACTGGCCTTACCCAGGCCCTGGCCTTGAGTGCAGCCATACAAATGTGCCTACTGGTAAAAGAGTGGAGCAACGCTTTTGGTGTAGCAAACTCTCACTTTCTCATTTTATTTGAGGCCTGCTCCACTGGAAAGAATTTTATGTCTGACATTGTAATTGTATCGATGTAACTGTGGTATGGTATTCTTGTGGTTAAGATGTCAGAGGCCCTGGGATAGAACCTGCTGTTGTCATATTGCTGAATAGTCATGCTGTCATCTAAATATTTCTGTTTGTAGCCACAGACATGGGCTGCTCACAATCTTGGTGAGAGAAGCTTCTCTGTACAGCGAACAGCAGTCGGTGGAGAGAGGCATGACTGGTCACAGTGCTAAGCATACGAGACCGAGTGCCCAGACCCACAGCTCTAGTACAACCACTACCACCATGGACCAGGGAACATTTCAGAAAATGAGTCAGAAAGAAAGCTCTGGAGTGATAATTCTAAGGCAACCAAAAAAGTGCAAAGGGGGAAGAATCACTTCCCAGGAATGAGCCCTAGGTGGTTATCCAATACAAAGTGGTCATATATTCATAAGCCACACTAAACACCCTCAGCAGGTTATATTTATATACCTATAAATATAAATAAATCTATATTATCGTAATTATGACCCTCCTCCAGCTAAGAGCTGGTTCTTTCAGACCTTGCCTTGTCACAAATTGCCACGCCTCTCTCCAACCTCCTACTAATAGCCACGCCTCTCTCCAAGTTCCTCTTACGCCGGAACTCCCGCCTCCAGAGAATGCTGATTGGGCCACAAGATGCTGATGGACGGGGGGAGGGGTTTTTCTCCCTACCTGCTTGTAACAAGGAGACAGTTGAATAATGATTGATGGAGGACTGAAAGCACACCATGCCCAGGTCTCATTTTTTAACCCCCTCCCACCATCCGGTGTCCTTAATTTCTCGCAGGCTCTTACTCCCATTCCAGAAGACCTGTTCGTGTCATCAGTTTGAGAGGGGATAAGACGGAGGAACAAGAGAGAGCTTGTTTGGAGAATGGGAAAGGTCTAATTAACATTTTAAATGAAAATAAAGAAGTTGGTGGAGCAACAAAAAGAAACGTAAGACCCAGAGGATGGAGAGGAGGACTGTGGGTAAAATCTTCTGAATGTAGCATTGGTTATCAAATCCATGAGTACCTGGCAGCTATGGTTATCAGTAGAAGAACATAAAACTAGCCAAACATCCCACATAAAGATGTCCTACACCTTCCTAAGGAGCTACTGGAAATTGGTGGTTTCTGTAGGAGGGAGAATCATTCTTTTGAGAGTGTGGGCCTCTGGGAAGTTTCCCAGGTTCCACTGGGTAACCCACCCCCAAGCATGTATGAGAAACACTAACTGGACTTGTTGGGTTATAACATAAAAAAGGGATATGAAGGTGTATGTTGGGACAATGAGGGTGAAGTTGAAGGGGGCAAGGGAGTAGATATAATTATGTTTCACAATATACACATACAAAATTCTCAAAAATAGAGAAAAAAATCTCAAAGTTGCAAAATAAGCATAATTATCAACATCTTGTTTAAATGAAAATGCATTGTGTGGCTTTGAACTTGTAACCTGTAAACAAAGTGATTTCTAGTAGAAACATGGTAGTTTGACCTCTTGGAAGGCAGAGGTGTTCAGAATTTTGAAGTGATTTTATGAGTGTGTTGCTTCTTATATGTGTGGGTAAGAGACATGAAAATGCTGGTGACAACTAGAAAAATAAATAAATATCCAAATTAAAACACTAGAAGAGAAATATTCAAAGAATTGAGAAAATGTCAAAGAATTCAGTGAACAAACAAGCATTATGCCCTTAATGGAAGTGTACAATTAAAGGGAAAAAAACCCCACCTTAGTGGTTTTAAAAATAGACACAATCCAATATTTGGAATTTTCAATTACAAAATCAATTTGATATGACTATACACAGATGAGGAAAGGAATCTGTGCTTAAATAATAGGATACAGATCTGCCTGGAGGAGGAAAAATGTCTTTATAACAAGTGACACTTGAGACTCGTGCTGAAGGTGGACATAACTACACACTGATAACTGGTTAGACAGAGCTCTCACAGAAGGAGGATGGAATCCTCCCGACAGACACCTGGTGTGTCAAGATTATGACAGGAAATTCACTGAGCAGGAGAATGAGGACACTGCTTAGTACCAAATACCAGAGATGAAGTCAGGCAGAGTGAAGGAATAGCTAACTAGCAGAAGTAGCCAGGGCTACTGAAACAATGTGAATAGCAACCTAGCAACCGTTTCATGCACAGTTGAAAGACTTTGTAGCTGGGCATGGTGGCACACCCCTTTAATCCCAGCACTCAGGAGGCAAAGGCAGGCAGATCTCTAAGTTTGAGGCCAGCCTGGTTTACAGAGGGAGTTCCAGGGCAGCTAGACCTACACAGAAAAATTCTGCCTGGACAAAACAAATGACAGTAATAAATATGTGTTATCATTACTTTTTTGTTTTGTTTTATTATATGTGTTTGTTTGCTTGTTTTGAAGATACTGTCTTAACTAAGTATCCCTAAGCCAGCCTCAAACTCATAAAGGAGATGTGTTGGGGGTAACCTTGCTATTAAGGTGGCAGTCTCCCATGACCAGATGGCTTTGTGAAGTATACAAAGAGTGGACACCTTAGTCCTTCTTAGAAGGGGGAACAAAATAGCCATGGAAGGAGATACAGAGACAAAGTTTGGAGCAGAAACTGAAGGAAAGGCCATCCAGTGACTGTCCCACCTGGGAATCCATCCCATATACAGTCACCAAACCCAGACACTATTGTGGATGCCATCAAGTGCTGGCTGATAGGAGCCTGATATAGCTGTCTCCTGAGAGGCTCTGACAGTACCTGACAAATACAGAAGTGGATGTTCTCAGCCAACCATCGGACTGAGCTCAGGGTCCCTAATGGAGGAGCTAGAGAAAGGACCCGAGGAGCCGAAGGAGTTTGCAGTCCCATAGTAGGAACAACAATGTGAACCAACCAGTACCCCCAGAGTTCCCAGGGACTAAACCACCAACCAAAGAGTACTGGAGGGACCCCTGGCTCCAGCCACATATGTAGCAGAGGATGGTCTTACGGGACATCAATGACAGTAGAGGCCCTTGGTCCTGTGAAGGCTTGATGCCCCAGTGTAGGGGAATGCCAGTACAAGGAAGCAGAAGTGGGTGGGTTAGTGAACAGGGGAAGGAGGGATGGGATAGGGGTTTTTATGGAGGAGAAATGATGAAAGGAGACAACATTTGAAATGTAAGTAAATAAAATAACTAATAAAATATGAAAAAAAGGGGGATTTCTTTCAGCAGAGCTTTTCTATCTCTTCGAGTCTTTGTCTTGAGAGTGTCCCTATACACTGGTGGCTGGCCTTGTCTGAACACTGATGTTATACAGAGCTCTATGCAAGGCTGCCTAACTCAGCACACATGTCCCACTCTGGTTTCTTACTCTTGTGATAACTAGGTGCTGTACCAATCAGCCCTTCCTGCTCACTTGATACCATGACCAATTAGCCCTTTCCACCCATACCAGTAAAAAAGGCCATTATACACCCTATCCAAGGAACAGTAAGTAAATCCATCTTCACTGCTGCTGTCTCTGGAAGTCATTTGTTCATCCTCAAGGCTGTCCAAAGAATTGGCGTCTGCCTCTGCCTTATTTCTCCCCTTAGGCTGGTGGGAGAGGTACCAAGCTCCAGCAGCCTCTGCCTCCAGAGTATTAGCATCAAAGTCATGTGCCACCACACCCATCTAGATGAGAAAGTGTCATACCCATTGAATTACCAAAAAAGAAAAGGAAGATTTCATTCTGTCTTCATTAATGAGGAACTCAGTGTTTGATGAGTGGAGAAGATCGTTCGGACGTCTGTAGAAGTCACAATGTGGTAGGAGAGATCAGAAAAACAACTATATTTAGGAACGCAGCATTTGAGACTTTGATAAGTTTTGTTTGTTATTGTGGTTGCTGTTGAGAAGACAATGGTCAGAGTCAGTCTGAGGTTTTAGTAAAATAACTGATAACTTTATAAAGGCTATAGTTTATAAATGAAAGACTAGAAACTTCTGGGAAGGTGGTTGATACAGTGACCTAATTAAGATTGTAATTAAAGCCTGTAAGATTTTCTTATTTTTTTAAACAGACAATCTATTGGGTTCTTACTAAGCTTAGTTTTTCCAGCTATGATTTGGTATCATGTAAAATTTCTTAATTGACAGTAGAGTAAATACTTTTACATATTTCAAGTATGATACGCTTATATTTTAATTGCTATAAATGAATATATATATATACATACATATATATATATATGATGTGTGTTTGATACTGTAAACTTTCTGTAATCTCAATAGCATACAAGGCATGCCATACAGATACAGAAATATCAAATGTGTCAGATGCTGCTCATCATTGACAGATATACGATACGAAATGCACTTACTGCTCCAAAGTATTTCTGATACTTAATGTACTGTACCAGAAATGTCAGTTTACGATTAAACTTTTGGGTTCAAGTATCATATGCCTAAATAATTTTTATTACAAGACATATAAGACAAAGATTTGATCTATATACAATATAGAGGCTTCCGATTAGCAATAGTGCTTCCCCGAAGAATCATGGGGCTTATAACCTATCAGTGACATTACTTCCTCTTCAAAATGCTTCCCCAAAATGAAACTATTATTTACTGAATATTTTTAACTAAAATAAATGAATCTTTAAAAAGTATAGAATCCATTCCATCCTCTCTATATAGGGTTTTTTAATCATTCAAAGCAGAGGCTAGATAGCTATTTCTACAATTCTACCTACTAGCTCCACATCTAGACACCAAAAGTGGTTCCTTAGCAGACCCAGCCAATTGAGGAGCTCTGTTTGTTCACCCTAGCACACCCCATTACTAGTGAATGCTCATAACAGCAGTTTTTAATATACATAATTAGTGGAGACACTTGAACATTTAAAACAAACTCAAGTTATAGGCTCTTAACTATGAATTTTGTTATTATTAACCAATGGACGTAAGAGCCCAGTTATGAACCAGGCAATAATATTCCATATGTGTTTGGCTGAGCTAAACAGAACTGAATCAAAGATGAGAACCTTCATGGGAGAAATTGAAACTTGAATACTATACCTTAAATTTTGCCTCAGCATCTAACCAGTAGCTGATGTTTAGTTTATCTTTCGCCTTTATTAATCAGACAAGAAAATTTTGATATCATTATAAAAATTTCAAGATGACATATTTATTCTTAAAATTTTAATCAAAGGCAGAGAGCCACTAAATCTATGTGCTGTGGAAGAATGGCCCAGTCCAACAGGGTCTGATCATGTGCCAGTTTTAAGTCAATGAGCAAAATGATCAGTCACTTAAGACGAAATACTTGGCTGGAACTTCAACACACATATTAGATTCTGTTGGTGACAATTCCTGCTAAATCATTCTCCATGACAGGGTGAAGTAATAATGCCTTATCTTTTGATAGGAACATCTGCAAAGTCACATTGGAAAGGATCTAGTCAGCTAGATGATGAGGTGGATGGAGACCTGAGACACTTTTATAATCAGTCCTTCAAAGCAGGTTGAATCTTAAAGTTTCCTTCCTGTCCAGCAAGGTCATCTGCCTAAAATTAGCAAGGGTAGAGGACAGATGCCTTGAGGAACAAACATTGAGTTTACTGAGAAGTCATTCCCCACATGGTATTTCAGTAGATCTTATCTGCAGGGTAGCCTCCTATATATAGGATCCCTGATACCTTCTCTAATGTCTAATGCTACAATGATAAACTTCATTACTGTGGTGATCACTGGGACATTTTACAGCAGAAATGGAATGAATCCACCTAGTTTCTTTGTTATTACACTAAAATCAGGCTGTATATCACAGTACAAGTAATAAGTAACTTAATCTGCTTTTTAATATTTTTAGGTGTTTCTCCTTTCATATAGTGATGATGTAAGACCATACTTAATGATGCAGGTTTCTATTAATTTTATCTCTTTGATCTAGTCAATAATTTATGGCTAAGAAGATAAATTAATGGGAATTTATCTTAGCTTAATGACATTCAAATGAGAGGAATGCCATTTATAGATCAAGCTACCTCCTTATTGGGATTATATAAGCACACATCACCTTCTATTTTAGTGATATTTCTCTATTGACTGGTTTTACTTAATGGTGCCAGAAAACAATAGTAGATTCAAGCAACTAGTTAACACAAATCAAATATTTTAAGAATTATTTGATAAGAATGTTATATGAAGAAGAAATATCTGTAAGATTACTTTTGTTTTGGGGGGTTTTTTTATGTGTAAATTGATTTACTGTGAATACCGTATGGGGTAAAACCTTAGTGAAGACCAGAAGAAACTGTTTAGATACTGCAGAAGCTAGACTTGAAAAGAAAACAAGATATGAGCTTAGAGAAAGGACTAGAGGATGTGTAAAATAACTTATCACTGATACAGGGAAGCTCATTTTCTGGTAAAGTGCTTTGAAAATAAGGTAAGTGTTAGGCCATATGAAAATTCTAAAACAGACTTGTTTGAAGGAAAAAGAATCAGTGGTGGTCCCTGGGACACAGTTACATCGAATAAACATGACTTGTGGAGAATGGAGAGTTCATCACACAGATGGCTCATCAATAGAGCTGAACACTGGCCCACACAAGGAGCTGAGCAGAACCAATCCTAGATAAGTATTAGGGAATGTTCCATGTAGGTAGAATTATCCAAAATGTTCTGATTGTACTGTTGAATGCCGCATAAAGTCACACAAATAACTTCACTATCCTGTGTGTGCTTTATGATCAGTTTCATTAGCTATCTTTTTCTCAGCTCGCCTGAAAGCTCTCGTGTGCAAACCATCTTGTTATCCCATTGAAAGTGCATTAAGTCTTTCAAGTTTAGTGCTCTAGGGAGGCACAGAGTGGTAATTTCCTAAATAGTCATGTGATGTGCTGTCTCAGTTAGCACTAGGGAAGAGAACCGGAGCAAAGAATTAAGTGACCGCACTAAATTCAAAAGGCTTATTGCACAACTGTGGGTGTTGAAGCGGTAAACATGGGACAAGGGCACAGCATAAAAAGAAAAGTAGGTTTCCTCTCAATAATACCATATTTCCAATTGACCACCAAATAAGGAAGTAACATCTAAAATGCAAGCACTTTTGCTAATGAGATCATCATGATCTCTGATGTCTACTCCAAAAGTATATGATATTTTGGGCTTTTTAAATCCACTCTGTGTTCTGGAAAAGAACTACCTGGAATGTGGGCATTCTATGATGGATATATTTTATTCTAAAATATATTTTTTAAAAAATCTAGGACAAAGGACTTCTGTCATACTTACTTAGCAATGTATCTTTAAACAAGAGGGCTTTACTTTACATCCATTCAAGCTGTCCTGTCTGACAAAATGATCCATGTTTGATAACCTTAAAAGTGACTGGAAGAACTCAACTCAATTGCCTACCTCCCTATTCGCCAACAAGATCTGATATACAGAAGTTGTGATATTTTCCAAGGCATCCATCAGAATGACTGCATTTAAAGTAATAAGTGGTTTCCTGGCATTTCCAGTGCCAGACATAACATTCTAATCATGAAAGCATAGATTCTATGTAGGAGCTGATTAGTTTTAAAAGATGTGTCCAGCAGACGTGTAGACACTAAGAAATGTCTGAGAAATAGGAAACTTCTAGTCAGCTAGAAAGAACATAATATAATATATTTATCACTGGGTGCCACACACACTTTGCATGACAGCAGTTTATGAGGCAAAAGCTTCATGGAAGCCAGTCTCCTGCATCGTCTCCTTGGCATCCTCTAACTCAGAGGAAACCCAGATATGTCCTTGCAAACTCACGTGCTAGGTGCCCATCAAGATATGATTTACTAATAGCTAGACAAAATTGGACATTGCTCTCTGACCTTTACCAATGTTCCAACATCTTAGCCAAACTCTGGCTTGGAATTTACCCATGTAGACTAACTGCCTTAGGTAGGGCATTGAAGTTTACAGAATGGGAGACTTATCCAAGGGCAAGGGCAAGTAGAATCCTCATTCTCAGTCAAGTACTACAGCTGAACCACTGGAAGGAATTAGCAAAAAGGAGACATGTCTCTACTAGCCCAGAAGATTAGCATAGTGGGTGTTTTACTAAGGATGGGCAGCACCTTGAGCCATGTGTGTGAGACAGTGTGCAGCGGTCAGTATTCAAGATTCGAGATTCGAGCCTGTACCCTCCTGGCTAGCACACTCGCAGCCCCCCACCCCACCCCACCCCTTCCCAGACTCTAGCCAGGCCACATGGGCCTGAGTGTGCTTGGAGCCCGGGGGTGCTGCACCACTCTAGAGGAGATGGCTGCTGTTTTAGACCCAGTATGTTTTAGATGGCCTCAGAGGTAGCCTGACCGCTGAGCTGCGTGATTTCCCATTTCTCTTTGGTAATGACTGTAAAAGTTTGATGCAATTTTTGAGAAATACATTCAGATCCTGTACTTCCATGTGTCATCTCTGTTATCATTTCTTTGCCTATGCCTTGTCGACCTGACTAGGACCCCATTTATCCTGTGGGTTGAGGGAGGCCCAGCCTGGCCAGCCTGTGGCAACTAGGACCATCTAAATGAAAAATAATTTTATTAAACAAACTTTACTACATAAATGAGAATAAAACTATTGTGTTGATATATGAACATAATGTAAAAAAAATGCAGCAATTTAACATAGCCAAGAAAATATTTCAACTGAATTCATTCAAGGTACTCAACTAAGTAAATATTAGTCAGATTTGTTGAGAAGTGTCCTAATAAAGGAGAATTTCCATAATGCATATACTTTACTTGTTTTGCTTGCTTGCTTTGAAATTACTCCTTGAACCCATTTAGGTCTTATGTGTGCTGTCATATTCTCTGTAAGTTCACATGTGTGTCAATCACTTTGTATCTAGAAAATATTGTTCTTTTGGTGTCTTTCACCACCTCTGTCTCTTTCAGTATTTTTGCATCTTCCATGTTGTCCTGAGACCTAAGAGAAGGGGTTTAATGACATCCCATTAAGAATGAGTGTTCCAAGGTCTCACATTATCTGTCATGGCTCAATTTTGGGTCTCTGTGTTAATTCTCATCTATTACAAGAAGAAGGTTCTCTGAAGAGGAATGAGTGGGGAACTAATGTATGAATATAGCAGTATGCCATTCAGAGTCATTTTATTGCTGTATATACCTTTAGCAAATAACAAAGGTAGGTTCTTTCCTAGATCCATGAGCTATCTAGATTCAGGCTCTTGATCACTTCAGCAGTGTCAGTCATCAGCTCCATCCCAGGGAGTAGACACTAAATTCAAGCAGAAAGTGGTTGGTTACTCCAATAATATTCATGCCACTACTGCCACAGTGTGCCTTCAAGGCAGGCCACTGTTGTAGGGCCTTCAAAGTCCAAACATACAATGTACCTTGATGTTGTTCACCTACTACTCCCTCTCTACAACTTACCTCAAGACCTCTTCTCAACATACCTCCATGTCATCTCTTTATCAATAGCATCCGAGTTCAATTAGTGCTGTCCAGGGGCACATGGATGTGGTGTGAAACACTAAGATACAGGCAACCCACCAGTGGCCAACCCCCAAAAGAAAACTAATTATCCATCTCCAAGAATCGTTCAACTACTACTAATGAGGGTGTAAAGCCTCAATAACCTCTGTCACATCTACATACTTTCTGATGTATTCATCATCCCTGAGTTCTTACATTCTTCCCTCTCTCTCTTCTCCAATGATCCCTGTGTCACAGGATATAGGTGTCATAGCTATGTCTAAACTCACAGTTGCTTATACTTAGAACATTAAAAAGTTGTGAGTTTCTGCACTAAACAACAGGAACCCGTATAACCTAGGAAGAATTCGAACTCAGTATGTAGTTAAAAGTACACTGGAAGTAACCAACGTTCAGTATCCACTTTCCAAGTGCTAGGATTATAGACATGCACTAGCATACCAGCTTTATGGCAGGCGCAGGATCAAACTAAGGAGTTTATGCACTACGTAAGTACTCTAATAGCTGATCTTGGGTTCATAGCCCTACCTATAGATTCATTTACTAAAATGAAGAAAAATGTTAATAACAAAGTTCAATAATGAGTTGGCAGCAGAAGTCATGTGTCACCTGGTCATCCCCTTCTAGGAACACAGCATTTGCTGAGATGCTTATCTGCTTTGAAGGATAAATAATATTAGATTTCACTTTTCTTTTCTTTTTTTTTTCCTTAGATGTTTTCTTATTTACAATATCTCCTTTCCCAGGTTCCCCTCAAAAAAAAAAAAAAAAAAAAAAAAAAAAAAAAAAAAAAAAAAAAAAAGAAAGAAAAGAAAAGAAAAGAAAGAAAAAGAAAAAGAAAAAGAAAAGAAAATAATAAAATAAAATAAAAGCAAAAACTAAAACTATCCCCCTGTCCCCCCTCCCCCTGTTCACCATCCCACCCCCTCCTGCTTACTGGCCTTGGCATTCCCCTACACTGGGGCATAGAACCTTCACTGGGCCAAGGTCCTCTTCTCCCATTGATGACCTGTTTGTCCATCTTCTGTTATACGCATGTTGCTGGAGCCACGAGTCCCCCCATGTGTACTCTTTGGTTGGAGTTTTAGTCCCTGGGAGCTCTGAGGGTACTGTTTATATCAAACAATGTCGATTACTAATTCTGTTCAACCCTGTTGTTAAAGAAACCTGTGATCTAGCTTTTTGAGTGGAATTATAAGTACATCTCTGTGACAAATACATATTTATCTGTATTACACCAAAACAATATGCCCTATTTATACTTTCAGGATCAGGAATATCCTGCTTATAGAGAAAAGCATAATTACATAGTTTTGTGTTGTTTTTTTGGTTTTGGTTTTGGTGTTTTTTTTTTTTTTGCTTTTTCGAGACAGGGTTAGCTCTGGCTATCCTGGAA
>JADRCD010159463.1:0-14439 GCA_019843815.1 Montemys delectorum | reverse complement strand
GAGGAGGAGGAGGAGGAGGAGGAGGAGGAGGAGGAGGAGGAGGAGGACTCCTTTCTCTGTTGGTTTTAACTAGAGCAGGGGAGACCAAGTGGCTCTCCAGTTCTTTGACTCTGGATGACTGATCTGAGTCAGTGCTAGAAGAGGCATGGCCAACCTTAAGGGCATGGTGAGCTAAATGAGAATCCAACAGTAGAATCTCTACCCATGAAGTAATGTCCTACAGGTACTAAGTAAGCTCAGTGGACAGCTTCCTGAAGCCAGAGACGTGCCAGTAGCATGCCCTGAGCTCGGTAGCAGATTGTGCTGATAAATGCTTCTAGAGAATGAGCCTGGCCGTCTTGTAGTTATTGCTCAAGTGAATAGTACTTAGATTCCAGGAAGGCTCAGGTGACAATTTCCCCAGTGGCTTATAGCTCTACTAGCTTTAAATAATGTACAATAAAAGTGGACAAGTTATACTTTGTCAATAAATTTTTTAGTAGTATTTTATCCTTGTGAGAAAGGGTCTCAACAAATAACTTCATCCAGGACAGAGGAAAACAAGTGGGTGTTTCAAGCCCTGCTCTAAACCAGGTTGGAGTTAGCACATTAAAAGGACCGGCTTCTCTGAGAGAGGGTGGTTGGATTGTGTGGGAGCTCTGTGTAAGAGTAACCGTCCAGACCTCAGAGCACAGGCCGGGGAGGTCAGCAGGACCTGGCTCTGGAATCCTAAGCTAGGGTTGGTGCATCCTAGTGCTTCTGGGACCTTGCAGGGGAACCGCAGAGCTGTGGTTCTACACAAAGCTTTGCATCCTGCCTCTGTCTTCTAGAACTTTGTGTTTGTTGTTGGTTTTGTTTTGTTTTTGTTTGTTTTTTTTTGTTTTTAAACCAAGTCTGTCTGGGTAGACATGGCTGTTCTTAAACTCATGATCCTCTGCTTCAGCTGTTACACGTGTATACAGCTAGGTTTCTTTCCTAGAATTTTCATATCACATGTTCAGATCTAGCACCTGTGGTAGTTATTTTAGGTCTGCTGGGCCCAAAGCCAGTTCCGTGAATAACACTGGCCAAGTTTCTTAGGCTATGAGCCTCCTGGTTCTTCAGACCATCACACTCCTCCTGCCCACGAAGGTGAGGTTAGTCGGCAGAGATGAAGTACCTCTCCAGGGTCAGGCCCTAACCCCATCAGAGTAGCTCTCAAGATACCATGCAGAGCCCACCTCTATTGCCTCCTAGCCCCGTGTCAAGCACCAAGCTGGGTAGCTAGGGTCAGAAGAGAGGATTCACAGCTCTGAGGTCATTGGCCCAAGCAAACTAGGTCAATCCTCTGACCTAGGCTTTTGGTAGGCTCCCCTCTTTGTGTCCCAGGAGCCATTTAATCACGTCTGTAGTGCTGGCCTTTCCCAGGAGTATGCTATTGACACATAAACAACTGTGTCTGCTTTAGATAATCATTGAGTTGAAGTAAACACTGCCACGCACACTTGTCTACTCCAGTCATATCTACAGTATCGGGCTTAAAAACCTGATCAAGGGCAAGAGGCAATAAGGACCCAAAAGGGTACCTGTGCCTCCTGGCTATTCAAGGTAGCTGCTGGCATCTCCTAACTCAGACGTGTTCCAGATCAGTCTTTCCAATCATCAACACACCCTCTTATTTAGGCATAAAGATACCCCAAGAAATGATTCGTTTATGGCTAAGATTGGGCATTGTTTCCTGGCCAGCACGATGTTTCCAATATATCCTAATTTAATTCCAAGCTATCCTTAGCTTGGAATTTCTCTCAAGAAATCTGCCTGTCAGACAGGTTCTGCCCTTAGAGTTAGCAGCAGAGGTCAAGCTCATTCCCCATAACTTGGGGCAGTCTCACAAGAGTCAGAACTGTTTTACATACTAGAAACTCAAGGACATTAGCTAGAATGGTTAGGTCAGAACTTCCAGGTGTGTGCCTCCAGCCAGGGAGACCCAGAGAATTAACAGGAAATGCCAGATCGGACTATCATAGTCTTATCTTCATCAGAATCAGGGAATTAGCATAGGAATACCAAATTAGCCCCAGCGGGAGGGCCTACATGACTTCAGTCCTGCTCTCTGATCCTTTTGACCCCCGCCCATCTACGTGACTCTTGTCATTTGCCGTTTCCTGTATACCATATAAGCCTGCTTTTCACTTTGTGCTCTCTCTTGGATTCTCTCTTGGACTTCTTGGATTTGGAACCTCTCTTGGACGGGGACTTGCACTGGAACTTAGATAAACTAGAACTTAGTCCACAGTCCCCCAGGCCCAGAGTGCTTGGGCCCCGGGGGATGCAGGGCCTATCCAGAGGAGATGGCTGCTGCTTTAGACTCAGTGTGTTTCAGGTGGCCTTAAATGTACCTTAATTACTAGGCTGCCAGATTTATCATTTCTCCTTTTGCAATGACTGTAAAAGTCTGATGCTATTTTTAAGAAATACATTCTGATCCTGTACTTCATGTGTCGTCTCTGCCATCATTTCTTCGCCTACGCCTTGTCGACCTGACTAGGACCCCGTTTCTCCTGAGGGTTGAGGGAGGCCCAGATCGGCCGGCCTGTGGCAAAACACAAATGCATGAAAGTGATTGAGAGTGCCCACCCCTGGAAAATAGCAAGCTTGTGTGAAGAATAGGGCCTGGGACCTGTTGGGTTAGTGTCTTACTGTTCTCCTGCTGTGAAGAGGCATGACTAAGACAGTTTATAAAAGAAAGCATTTAATTAGGGGTTTTAGAGGGTTAGTTCGGAATGATGGCAGGAACCATGGAGGCAGACAGGCATGCATGGTGCTGGAGCCGCAGCTGGTAGCTTATATCTGGTCTATAAACAGGTGGCAAAGAGCCAGAGATGAAGAGAGACTGGGCCTGATGTGGGTTTTTGAAATCTCGAAGCCCACCCCAGTGACACCTCCTTCTTCAGAAGGCCACACTTCCAATCTTTCCTAAACAGTCAACCAACTGGGAACCAAACATTCAATTATAGGAGCCTATGGTGGTGGTGGGGCATTCTCCTTTAAATCACCACAGTTAGAATCCTGGGGTTTTATTTGTTTTGGTTTTGAGCTAGAATTTCACTGTGTGGCTCTAACTGTCCTTGAATTGACAGAGATCTGCCTGCCTCTGCCACGTGCTGGGATTCAAGGCGTGTTCTCCACACCTAGCTCTGGGTTTTCCATCTGGTAGTGTGTAAGTTCTTGGCAAAGTTGCCAAGCATTCTCTTTCTTTTAAAATTGCTTTGGGGCTGGAGAGATGACTCTGCAGATAAGAGCACTGACTGCTCTTCTGAAGGTCCTGAGTTCAAATTTCAGCAACCACATGGTGGCTCACAACCATCCATAATGAGATCTGATGCCCTTTTCTGGTGTGTCTGAAGACAGCTACAGTGTACTTAGATATAATAATAAATAAATCTTTAAAAAAAACATTGACTTGGCCGGCTGGTGGTGACGCTCGTCTTTTTTTTTTTTTTTTTTTTTTTTTTAGACATATTTAATATAGTGCGTTACCCCTGTACAAATGGAAAAAAAATAATTAAATTCAACATTTCTAAATCAAAATGGCTGTTAATTTCTGTACAATGCCAACTCAACACAGTAAATTGGGATACTTTGTTCCAAAGTTGACAGCACAGCTAAAGTTTCCAAAAATTCAAATTTTATATATATATATACATATATATATATATGTATATATATATATATATTTATATAAAAAGACCAATAATAGCAGTATGTTATGCATCAGTAGCAGCAACAGCTTTTCCAGGTTCTGCAGTCATTTGAACAAAATTGTAGAGACATCCAGCACACTCTATTAAAAAAAAAAAAGTAAAAAACAAAACCCCAGAAAGCAGCACAGTTCTGTTACTCTTGTGGTACCTGGCACCATTTTTTTAAATTAGCTTCTCAATCATCATCTGGAAAGAAGACATTCTGAGAAACATCATTAAAAACAGCTCTGCTAAAGCACGGTCACTACTACGTATCATAAAGCAGGGACAAGCTATGTCACATTCACAGAGGTATGATACAGTACTCTCCTACATCTATAATACTAGAGGATACAATTTAAAAGGCATTATTTGAGACTTGATTCTACTTTTCCAGCAGAGGGCCCAAAGGATGGTGTGACACTGTAAAGAAACACACTCTTAGATAGACTTTCCTTTCACTAGCGGCACAGTTCTAAGGATTCATTTTTCTCCATGAATGTCAGCAAAAAACCGTTATTAGAAAGTGAGATATCGGGCTGGTGAGATGGCTCAGCAGGTAAGAGCGCAGACTGCTCTTCCAAAGGTCATGAGTTCAAATCCCAGCAACCACATGGTGGCTCACAATCACCCATAATGAAATCTGATGCCCTCTTCTGGTGCTTCTGAAGACAGCTACAATGTACCTATTTACAATAATAAATCTTTAAAAAAAGAGAAATATCCCTAAAACAAAACCATATAATCACTGGATTCATATGAAGATGACCTAGTGGAGACAACAAGCTAGACCCCACCTTACCAACACGTTATCAAATCTGGTACGTTTAAATGGGGAGACCTCCTAGGAAGGAGATGCCAACAGTGCTTCAAAGCTCTGGACCACAATCAAACCCAGCATCATTTTAAACAGAAGCAGAAGCTCTATGTTGCTCATCTGAATATACTCAAGGATGCTGACATCAATATTTAATCATCTGCTCACTCATCCAGGAGGAAGGGGAGATCAGTTACTACTGCACTTCATTGTGTTCAACCAAATCACCACATTACAAAAATAGCAAGCTGCCCTAATAGAAGATAAGGCTCCTCTATCCAGCACCAGTTTGCATCATTTTACTTCCAAGCCTCGAAATGGTGGCACTCGTCTTTAATCCTAGCACTTGGGAGGCAGAGGCAGGAGGATTTCTGAGTTTGAGGCCAGCCTGGTCTACAGAGTGAGTTCTAGGACAACCAGAGCTACACTGAGAAGCCCTGTCTCGAAAAAACCAAAAACCAAACCAAAACAACAACAACAATAACAACAACAACAACAACAAAAGAAACCCAAAAAATCGACTTGCTTTAATTTAGTTGGCTACCTAGTTAACAGTGGGTCCAGTTTACTGCTTAGTATCCATTATGATTGCATGATGGCCCTTTAAAAAACAGGAACTAAAAGAATTTGAAGTCTCTTGCATTTTCCTAGAAACTTCTGAATGTCTATCTTTGAGGTACACAGTCTGATGCCTTGGTAGATGGACACACTGTGAAATGCTTGCTATGACCAAGATAATTAAGTCTATTACCTTTGTATACTTACTGTATCACAGTTCTCTAGAGGAGGAGAAGCTATAGATTGAATATGTAACACAGAGAAGACTGACTAATCAGATTGGCTAACACAACACAACCTGAGTAGCCCAACACTGACCGCCTGCACCCAGCACTGGCTGCTCTGGTCGTGAGTCAGTCCCACTCCATCACTGAAGGCCCCGGGGGGCGGGATTTCTGGAGAGCAGCTGATCTTCAGTCTGGGTTCTAACGTCCATGAAGGATCATTGCAGGTCCATTGGTGGCAGTAGGGTAGATGCCCACAATCTCAGCAAGGGCTCAAGTACTGGCAGACCCACCACAACCACTACCACAGTAACAATATAATAAAAACCAATTTACGTTGCCATTAGTAGTACACAAGTTTCCTTTCCCCATATCCAATGCTTGCTTTTTCCTTGTCTTAATTTCCTTTCTTTGATGACCAGAACCATGAGCATCCTAGGCACCTCTGAGTCATTTTAATGTCTTCCCTTGAGAAGCATCTACTTAGGACTTCGCTCATCTTTAGAGTCAGGTTATTTACAGTGTTGGTATTGAGTTGCCTTTATAGATTCTGACTATTCCATATCAGATGATTGCATTTGAATCCTCCCTCCCCTAAACAACCCCAAAGCACCATGGAGTCAGGAGGCGCTGGTGGGTCTTAAATCCCAGCATGTCTACACACCTTGTCTACTGGAGCTGTCCTTGTGTTCTGAAACAGCAGGTGATGTGAGAATGGCAGTCATTGAGTAGGTGGCATGGGGTCTGGGTATGGATTTTCTCAGTACAGGGTACTATTATTGGATAGTAGCATTTAAAAAAAAAAAGAAACAATCGACTGCTAAATGAGAGTCCCCACAAAAGATGTGGAAATCGTCTTTATAGACAGGATGTTGGCCTTGAAACCGGGTGAATGAGACTCCGTGCCTGTTGTTCACTCACAGTTCCCATCTTGCCTCTGCCTTGAATTCACAGATAACTTCCCTACCCCCAGTTAGTATGGCTGTGTCTTTAGCTAGTGTGCCGTCAGTAGCTAGCTGCAGTTGGTACAGGGTTTTTGTTTGTTTTTTTGTTTGTTTGTTTGTTTTTGTTTTGTTTGACGTGAACAACTAAAAAAGTGATTGCTGAGTTTGGTAAATCATGGAGTGGAATCAGAACTGGATTTTACTGACATTTGACTTCTGGTGGGATTCTTTTCTCACAGAACCTCTGTGACCCCACAGATCGATCGTCCAGATGCAGGTAATGGGATGTGCGCCTTTCTGACTCTGAGAACTGTTTTGAAGATATGGAAATGAGGGGTGAGGAGATGCTCTGTAGACTGGTTCGTGGTATGCATGCCGGAGCTGCTTTCTGTCGTTGGGGACACCCTGCATCCCCAGGCTTCAGGAGAGGAGCGTGGTTTGAAGGACTGCAGAGGGACTGTAAGCTACAAGGGGACGGTAGCTCAGCAGATAACCCTCACATCTGTACAAAAATGATAAATGAAGATGTCGTTATGGTGGGCCCTAATCCAATATGACTCGTGTTCTCGTAAAAGACAAAAAAGGGCAACTGAACACAGACACACATACGAGAAAGTGGTATCCAACACGAAGGCAGAAGTTGGGTAGCACTCCTCGCTCGAGGAGGTCACAGCTGCAGAAGGTTGGTTGTGAACCACCAGAAGCTGGGAGTGACGCCGCCTGGATCTGATTCTCCTCGAAGCCCTCGGTAAGAGCCAGCCTTGCCGACACCATGGCCTCTGAACTGTCAGAACGGAGAGAAGTCTGTCGTTGTGAAATCCTCCCAGTTTGTGTGCTCTGTGCTGCGGTCCAGGCAAACTCACCCAGTAGTTTTTACAACTGCCAGTTTCAAAGATGGGTGCTAACTTCAGCCCTCGGTCTGGTTCTAAGGAGAGAGGTCCAGACAATTCTCAGGCTGCTCTAATGGTTCCACCCAGGTTTACCTAACATCCTGTTCCTTTTGCCTGTGCTGTAACAAACCCCCACCCAGCCAAGAAGTCAGATATCTGATGTTATCATTCCTTCCTGCGAGTCCCCCAGACACTGTCATTGTCCTTTCTCTCTATTAATATGATCTGCCTTCCATCGTCAGACACTGTTTTATACTTCCCTCCTCTCCCCCCCCCATCCTATACAGTTCAGACCAGCCTCAACCTGCCCACCCCCCTCCCCAGCCCCCCCCCACCCCCGCCTCAGCTTCCCAGGCATCTCCCCCACACGCAGCTTAACCTTTCAGAGCACATCGGAAACATTGGTCTTGCTCACCAGAGTTCCTTTTCCAGCAGAGCGCCTGCCTTGATTACAGTAATGCTTATTTCCTGAATTGGGACCGAGGGTCTATTGTAAAGTGTCTTGTTGGATCATGTAATTGCATCTGAAATGTGATAGAATTAGGGGTTTGTGTCGGGTGCCCAAGGCGCTGCTGGTTTTTCCTACTCATTTTTTTTCCGAGGACATTTGCCTTGAACAGGAAAAGCTATGTATTTCTGTGGCCAAAGGAAAGAGGCCAAGACAGAAATGCTAATAAAAGCTCAAGAAATCCTCTCCAGGAAGGGAGATGCTATGCTCTCCTGCTCCACGGAGGAGGCTCACCTGCTTAGGAGGCCGTGGTGGCCGTGAGATCATTGGCTGACACGGGGCCAAGGGTTACTCCTCCTATCCAAGGCTTCCGTAGCAGTGACAGGCACTGACCTTTGAGTAAACAGCCCTCGTGGAAACTGCGCAGTCACCAGTGACTCAGACTCCGCCTATGCTTTCAGAAGCAGAGGCTGGGGGTGTGGCTCAGCGAGCCTGCGTTTGCCTAGCACGTCTGAGAGCTTGGGTCCCACCCTCAGCTCTGCCAACAGGTAAATCTACAAGGTGTGCTGTCTGACAAACTGGAAAGCCGGGCTGCCTGGCAACCATCCTGGCTACCCGCTTCTGCCTTCCCTTTTCTTTTATGGGCTTTGTTTGTGTCTTATATCATGGGGGCTTTTAAAATCCAGAGCTCCGAGGGCAGACTTGGCTACACCTAAGCTCATGGTCTTAATGTCCTCCTGGCAGAGGCTGCCCTGTGTGGGAGAGCTTCTTTGGGTGTTACAGGGTATTTGAACCTGTTTCTAGTTGTGCGGCTCAGCCCTTAGCACATACCTTTAATCCTTCTGGCTGGAATACAGACGTGCTCTTAGTACAGGCCTTTAACCCCAAACAATGAAGATAAAGTTAGTTTGTAGAAGGAAGCACCCATAGTTCAAAGTGATGTCTAATTGAGTGGCAGATAAAGTGACGAATCAGAGAAGGATTTGATAGAATAGGATACGCCCAACTCTCACAAGAAGAAAGCAGAGAGGGAAGCTATTTAAGGGAGAGACAGACAGTACAGGTGCAAGAGAGAGTACAGGATACAGAGTTCATGGAGACAGTGCCTAGAGAGGGAGAGTAGAGCGGTACAGAGAAGGAGGCAGGGTCACCGGGAGAGTTTTACAGAGACGGACCGAAGAGAGAACAAGCTAGACACAGGTGAGGACAGAACAAGCAAGAGAATGAGAAGGATCCAGATTAGAAAAGATGGCTAGACTTAGCTTGAGGCCAAGCAGAGTAATTCAGAGAAAAGCCAGATTGAATCGGTCACCTGGGAGAGGAGTTTGAGCCACAAACAGCTGAGTTGAACTGGCCAGCCAGAGTTCAGAAAGACCAAGAAAGGGTGACCATATTCAGCAGCAAGTCTCAGAGGCTGAAAACATTCCAGGCCTGGATTAGATTGTACAGAGGCTAGAAGCTCCCAGGACTAGGCCTAGGTAACAATTACAACAGGAGAATAAAAGTTACTTTGACCCTTGGGCGACCTTAAAAGGCAGGGCATGTCCGTTCCAGTGGGCTGGAATTACAGAGAATGCTGGTAGAAGCTCAGCTCAGGCACTAAATACCTGTGCGGATCCGTGCTGGCGCCCGTATCTCTGGGCTTGGGGCTGTGTAAGTTTAGGGTTCCATGTCCATCCATTCAAGAACCAACTAAAAGCCAGGCGGGTATAGTGGCACATGCCTTTAATCCCAGCACTCGGAAGGCACATCACTGTGATTTGTGGCCAGTGTGGTCCACAGAGAGAGTTCCAGGCCAGCTAGGGCTGGGTAGTGAGATCCCCGTCTTAAGAAGAAGAAGAAGAAAAAAAATGCTATTGGGTGGCAGAGACATGTATGAAGCACAACAATCTTAAATTCTGCTGGAATGTAGATAGAAGAATGCTTCTAAGGCAGCGATGGGGCCTGATAGGGTGGCTAGGTAAAGGTGCCGGCCCCCAAACCCGACAGCCTGACTTTCATCCCTGGGTCCCATGTAATAGAAGGAGAGAATATACTCCTGAAAGTGGTCCTCTGACTTTCACGGGTACTGTGGTGTGCCCTCCACTCCCATCCCCTACCCCCTGCCCCACATAGACATACAGACAGGACAGATCTGGCAAAACCGAAGTCAGGTCTACTGTGCTTTCTGGTGTTTGTGTTCTCTGGGACACAAGGCATCTAGTCATAAAAAAAATTTGTATGTTGAAGTCTGTCAGTGTGTTAGTATTAAGAGCCAGGCTTTGGGCTAATGGGTTAGCCAGTTTTTCCATTACCATAAAAATGTCTAGCTTATCGGGGAAAAGGCTTATCTGAACCCACCGTTTGTGGAACTTTGAGCCCATGGTTCTGCAGTCACTGCTCTCGGACCTGTGATACAACAACTCACCACAGTGAGGGACGTGGTGGAGTAAAGCTGCTCACCTTATGGTTGCTGGGAAACAGAAATGGACAAGGTCAGAGTTCAAAAATCTGCCTACAAGGACGCCCCTTCAGCACCTGACTCCTTCCTCTGAGGCCCTGTCTCCGAAGGTTCCAGCACATCCCAATGGTGCCATAGGCCGCGAGCCAAGTTGTTCAATGTATGTGTCTTAGAGAATAGTTCATATCTAAACTGCAGCAACTGGGGGGTGCAGGGGTGGTAGGGTGGGCTCCACGTGTGTGAGACTCTGGGTTCAACCTCCATGTGCTAGTGGGTGATCGCAGTGCCTGTGTACTGGCTGGTTTTGTGTGTCAACTTGACTGACACAAGCTGGAGTTGTCACAGAGAAGGGAGCTTTAGGTGAGGAAGTGCCTCCATGAGATCCAGCTGGAAGGCATTTTTCTCAATTAGTGATCAAGGTGGGGGGGGGGTCCCTTGTGGGTGGTGCCATCCCCGGGCTGGAAGTCTTGGATTCTATAAGAGAGCAGGCTGAGCTAGCCAGGGGAAGCAAGCCAGTAAGGAACATCTCTCCATGGCCTCTGCATCAGCTCCTGCTTCCTGACCTGCTTGAGTTCCAGTCCTGACTTCCTCTGGTGATGAACAGCCACGTGGAAGTGTAAGCTGAGTAAACCCTTTCCTCCCCAACTTGCTTCTTGGTCATGATGATTGTGCAGGAATAGACTGACTAAGACAGTCCGGGAGGGGGCTTCAGAGAGTGGGTGTGTTCTGACTCTCGCTGTGGGGACCTAGCCATAAAAGTCTCTCGTTAGACACTGGACTTGCTGGCTCCTTGGTTTTTGAATTTCCCAGTCTCTAAACTGCAGGATAAGTTTTTACTATTTATAAGTTAACAAGTCTATGGTATTTTTGTTTTCTTCTGTGGGCTTTTGAGACAGGGTCTTAGGTAGCCCAGAATGGCCCTGAACTTGCTTTACATTCAAGGATGATCTGATTCTCTTGATCATCCCATCTCTCCTTCCTAAGTTTAACACGGCAGTTGAACACAGCACAACCTGGTTCGTGAGTCCCCAGGGGGACTCAAACCCAGGACCTTCCGCAAGCTAGGCAAGCACTCTACTAACCGAGCCCCATCCCAGTGTGTGATATTCGTTGCCGCAGAGCGGAGGCATTGAGGCGTCCACTTTGCCTTGACTGCTGCTGTTTTTCTTGTCGGGGATGCAAGCTCCAAGGACGTTTCCTCCAATCCAGGTACACGTGGGACAGCTCTCCCCGACACGCTCCCAGACCCAGACCAGTCGCTCTCTGTGCCCTTCTGCACTGCAGGAAGCTGGACGCTTGCCTTGGGCAGAGCTCTGTCATGTGTGCTGCTCGGCCTGCAGAAAAACAATAAACAAGTGGGAATTTTCTGGCTTTGCCCCCAACGTGGCGGCGGGAACTCTGTGCAGTTTGAGGAATCCTAGCACCTCAGTCAATAGCACCAGCACCCCGTTGGTGAAGCACCCGTGGTCCCCCAACCACTCGGCACCAGTATGGAGACCTTCTCCAGCTTCGCTTTTAGTCAGGACACACAGGTAAGGACACACCGCTCCCTGATGTCACTAGGTATGCTTAGCCACCAGCACAGAGAAGGGACTTCACTGGCCAACCACCTCAGTGAACTTGGGGCAGGATGTGAGGGAGAGAAAGAAGGAAGAGCAGTTGGGAGCAGGGGGAGGGAACTTGGGCAGCCCCGGGGCAGGCCAACCCAGGAAGGAGCAGCAGAGAATTCCTAAGATCCAAATGCTGGGAAAACATACTGGCCCACACACTGTCCCTGGTCGGCGGGCCCCATGGCTCTCTCCTGGCGTTTTCTGCCTGGGCCTCGCATTCCTGTTGGGCTGGGTGGGCCTGCTGCAGGGACACCCCCAGTGCTTGGATTATGGACCACCCTTCCGTCCTCCTCTCCACCTGGAGTTTTGCTCTGACTATGACACCTTCGGCTGCTGTGATCAGCGCAAAGACCAGCGCCTCGCTGCCAGGTACTGGGACATCATGAACTACTTCGACCTGAAGGGCCACGAGCTGTGTGGGGGCTACATTAAAGACATTCTTTGCCAGGTGGGTCTGAGTGTAAGCCTAGGAGGAGGAGGAGGAGGAGGAGGGGGAGGAGGGGGAGGAGGCCGAGGAGGAGGAGGGGGGGGAGGAGGAGGGGGAGAAAGAGGGGGAGGGGGAGGAGAGGAGGCAGTTTGGAAAAGTGACTTGTGGCTTTAGGGTGTTTGGCTGAATGTCAGATCCTGGGGTAGGATGCTTCGGCCAGGTGCCTCCCTAGGAAGCTGGAGGTGAGGGGGTACCCTGCTTCTCCAGACTCTTCCCTCTGGGGTTTTTCTCCAGACAGCGGAAGATCTAAAGAGGTATTCATGGGGTTCTCGGTGCGGCCGCTCCGTCCTGCCTACGAGGACCAGAGAACTGGGGCCCAGCATTTCCCGTGGCGTTTATGCATCATGCCGGGGATGAGGGGTAGCGACACCTGCCTGAGCGGATGTTCTGCCAAAGGAGCTTCGGTTGTGACAGCGGTGGTGGCAGGGGTTGGGGCGGGGGCCTGTCTGCAGAACCCCTAAGCTGGATGCAGAGCTTCTCAAGCGGCTGGTAGGGAAATGACCTCAGAGTTTCTCCTCTCCCAGGCTCGGCGGCGGCAGTCAAAATCCACATGCAGGAAGGCATCACCTTAGCTGAGCTGAGCTTGAAAATGAGAAGGTTCAGGCTGCACACACACACACACACACACACACACACACACACACACACGCACACCTGTGGGAAGAAGGTCCAATGAGAGGAGCTTCTTTGAGAAAGCAGCGCTCTCATGATGTGACAGAAGTCCTGGAGCATTTTAGTGCTGTTATGCCTCTGTCCCAGGGTATCATTTCCCCACCATGGTCACTGTTTCCAAGGATACGGTTCTCCCCAGCTCTATTCGTGGGCACAGACAGCCCAGGCATGAATCAGTGTAGTAGGACTCAGGACAGACACCTGGGTGGCATTGCCCCGGGGGCTGTGTTCTCATGGCAGGGCTCCGTCCCTCAGGTGTTTCCGGGAAATTTAGCTCTGAGATGAGCAAGGGATGTGCGAGTGCGTGTGCATGTGCGTGTGCGTGTGCGTGTGCGTGTGTGTGTGTGTGTGTGTGTGTGTGTGTATTGGCTGGAAGTCAGTGTTAAGTGTCTTCTTCTATCTCTCTTTACCTTGTTTGGGACAGGGCTTATAAAACTTGGATCCCCTTGATTCAGGTAGGATGGCTGGTCTGTGAGCTCCAGAGCGTCCCTGTCTCCGGCCCAGTGCTGGCACTGGCTGGGATCCAAAGCGCCAGGCTGGGATCCAAAAGCAGGTCCTCCTGCCTGCAAACAAACACATTAGTAACTGAGCCATCTCTTCAGCCTCAGAACTCGAGCTTCTCCAAGTAGCATGGAAACTCATTTCTGAGAAGTCCTCTGCTGAAAATCTCGCTCCCTTCCCATCTCCTCTCGGATCCAGAAAGCCGCATTTAGCTGCTCCCCTGTTTTATGAACTTGAAGAGTAAGAAACCCATCTATTTGTTAAAACAGACAAGGTCACTTCCCAGCACTATGTGTAGTCCATTCCTGAACTATGTGCAGTGCTGCTGCAGACCTGCGAGACCCCCCACCCGTCTGTCTGGATCATATGTTGGCCCCAGGTCTCAGGACCTCTTGACACCGGGGTGAAGTACAGCACCGTGTCGGGCTGATTTCTGTTAAGTGCTTTTCTGAACTCTGGGCAAGTGTGAGCTCCTGGAAAACCAGAATGTGCACTTTGCCCACTGCGGCTTGTGGGGCTCGCCCACGGGAGGCCCACGGTAGAGCCACTTCTGGGTCTGAGTCTCCCTACCATGGAGAAACACTGGTTTGGTTCCCCGGGGCTGAGTCAAAACAACTTTGCAAGCTCCAAACGTCTGCCTAAGAGTGTGCCAGGATGATGGTTATATTCCCACAGCCAGCTTCCGTTCACAAGCATTTCCTTATTTCACCCCCCTACCCCTGTGTTCTGCTCTTCAGGGGATGGACTGGGGTGATCTGAAACTCAGGTGGGTGGGTCCTCTTGCTTTGTACCAGCTCCTCTGACAGGTAGCTTCAGTCGAACCAGGCAGTTCGAAGGGGAGGTGCTGTGCCTCTCTGGGCTTCTTTGTTTCCCCGCAGCCTCGTAACCAAGGCTCTATATAGTGTCCAGCCAGGGGAAAGGAGAACAGTGGGACTCTAATATACATGTAGGGGCTGCTGGTCCCTTTTATGAGTGACTTCAGTCACACAGGGTACTTGGCCAGGAGAGCTGTCAGTGATCTGGGGTGCTTGACTGACAGACTCACCTCTACCCTTTAAACCCGATGTTGGTTACTTTTCTATCACTGAGATAGAACAGCATGACGACAAAGGCCATTTGTTAAAAAAAAAAAAAAAAAAAAAAAAAA
>JADRCD010159457.1:0-10279 GCA_019843815.1 Montemys delectorum | reverse complement strand
TGCTTTCTTCCTACTTTCTGAAGCATATATCTCAAAGTTTGAGTAGTCTGATTTTTCCTTACAAACGGATATCAAAAACCTCATAACATAGCTTCCCATTGACTTCCAACACCTTTCTTGCTACCTGCTTTAGTCCCACTGTACTAGAATCTCAGGTGTCCTGCATTTTTCTTTCTTAAGGCTTATCTCCTGCTATATCTACTACAGGAAAGACAACTGTGCTCTAACCTGATAGACTGTCTCTCCAAGGCACAGGTTGTAAGCTCTTCAGTGGAGTCTTGCATGGTTTCTGCCTCCTTCAAGTTTGGCAATGATCGGCATCCACATCTTTTCTATTTGTGCACATGTGTTATCCTCCTAACTTTGCCATGAACTCCACAGGATCGAATTTCTAGATCTACTGACATCTAGTATAGTACTTTGTGAACAATAATATATGTTGCATGAGTAAGTAGATGAGTAACCCAGATGCCTTTTTTTCCCAGAAGTAGTGTGAGCCATTCAACTCTGATTTGGGTCTTTGTCATCTTTCTGGATATGCTGTAAGGTAGGGGCCTTGGAGTGAGTAGGTGGTCCTTTTGTTTGAACCACCATACTCCTAGTCTTCTTTTACAAAATGTTTAGTATCTACATCCCCTTTCTTTCCATAGGTGTAGAAATCTTCATTTGTTTCTTCTATTCCTCAGTCTTAATTATTTCATTGATTTGATCCAGTCAATGACAGAGGACAAATGCATTCTTCATAATTATTTAATTCTTACAATACAGCATTAAATTATATACATAGATATTTAATCCTTATAACAATATATGAATGGTTACTATTACCAAATACAAATGAGAAGACTGAAACTAAGTGTTGATAATAACTAAATCTCTTAAGTTATATTACTACATGACTAGAAAGTGAAGGAGGTGGGACAGTAACCCAGTCTGTCTCTAATTTGTAAACAATGCTTCTTTGATTTTGCTTCTTTTTCATTATTTTAAAAGGTGAGTCCAGTTGTCTTTTACATGTCCATCATTTGTGTCATGTAGGTTTGAGCACAGAGCCCTACAACATTCTAGAGAATGACAAGACCATTGGTAAAAATACACAAAAGTGCTATAAAATTATATCCCATTTAAAGGACTTATTTAGTTGGCTACAGAAAATACATAAATATCAAATAGGCAATGTTAGACATCAAATTTAAGTTCTAAATTGGTCAGTGCAAATGAGTCAAAATTAATAGATTGTCAGAGTTAAAGTAAGAGACTCTTAGGCCACTGCACTTGTTTATAGTTGTGTCATTTGACTGTACAGTGAGGAGCCAATTGTGGGCTACAACAACAGTGCAACCAAAGGAGGTTAAGGAACAAGAAACAGGGGGAGCTCAGTGCTGATGGTTACCTTCAAAGCATGATGCATAGAGTGGGAAGAACTTGATTTCAAACACAAAGATGGGTGAATTATATTGGGGATTGTTCACAGATATAAGTACATGTGTAGTTGAGTGAAAACATAAATGTCCCCTAGTTCACAATGTTGTATTCCTACTACTGCTTAGTGATGATGGTTGTCCTCTTTTGAAGCAATGCCTAAGCCTCACCTATATTAGTTGAATAATAACCATTAGAAATTGGTGTTGGCCTTCACATTTAACTCAGTATTACAAAAAGTCCCAAATGATTTTTAAAATGGAAATGGGATTGGGAATATGGAAGCAAATGGATGTGATGTCTTCCCATGTCAACATTTGATAGGATGGATTTATAAAGAAGAGTTAAATGTGATCAAGGGTCTTCAGTCAGCACGCAATAGACAGAAAAACAATGCAGCTAAACAGAAGGGCCTGAGAAGAGACGAGATGGATGGATAAGACAGGGAATTAGAAGGACTGCTTAGAAAGCAATTATAGTAATTGTGGATTAGGAGGTTGAAGCCTTGCTTAGGGTGGTTTTCTGGAAAGAGAAAGAAAGTTGTAATCTGAGAGTTTTTCATAAAGGCTTGCTGATTGGTAGTCTAAAGGATGGTAGTCTAAAAAAGAAAACTCCAAGAAATTAAATGATAGGTCCTTGACAAATACAAGGTTGCCTTGTTAAACCTTTTTAGGGTTTAATGTATGACACTGTAACATTTTTGGAAACTCATATTGAAATTTAAATAAGTCGACATTTAATATGGATGAACTTTTCCCAATATCAAAATTCTTTATGAGTGTGAAAGACTACTGTTTTATGTTAATATATTTATGTGTATGTCTAATAATTTCTTGTATTTATGCTCCAACAACTGTGTTTCTCCTTTTCCATTCCCCATGTCTAATAATTAATAGAGTAAAATATAGTTGCATATTAGCTCTAATTACCTAGTTTTTGGTATGTTGCACAGACATTTGACTACAATATCAGACTGTATCTCACTATGGTTTAATTTACTAGGTTGGACAGGAGAGAATCAATGACTGGCATTTTAAGAGTTTATAGGTTTAGGAATGAAGTTTCTGAGCTTCTCTGGCTCTCCAATCACCACATTCAGAGACAGTTTCTAAAGCTCTAACCACTGTGTACAGGATAAACCACAACAGACACAAAGGCATTTCCTGATGTCCTGTGCTTTGCATTTACGTCTCAATGGCTAGTTATGGAGGCTGGGAAATAAACTGTTTCAGCTAGGCACATTGTCTAGGGTTCTGGTGGTGAGAAGGTCACACGGTGAATGATAGTCTGTACATCTTTTCTTTAGAAAAATTCATATTAAGCACCTACTGTGTCTCAGACATCTTTCACATGAATAAGACAGCTATGATCCTGGTTATCATAAAGCCTTGATGTGTCAGGAAAGAAAGACATGGCATAAGCCATGATACACAGTACATAATAGGAGGTATGTTAGCTAGCACAGAAGAAAAGTTTACAAGTAATTTTATGTATTTTTGTAGCTTTTTAAAGTTTGTTTTCATCTTATATTAATTTTTGGTATATTGCCTTAAATTACTTTGGAAAAAGTGTGATTAAATAAATACATACAATTTACAAATAAAACCGATAGCTCACCTGTCACATAATTTGCTTTTAATGTAATTTCTAGTCACTTAATAAATTATCTTAACTTGGAGGGCTTCAAGCATTAGTCAAAATCAGAGACTAAAAATTTTTATTTCTTTTGTCCCTTTATTTATTTATATTCTATTTTTATATTTACCTCAAATAATTTATAGAATGCCCCACATTAGTTTTGCTACATTCTGCTTCATGGTTATGGTGATAGACCTGTGAGATTTAAGAGAGATTAATTGTGACTCTGTATCTTGTACTTTTTATATTGTTTTTAAGTTTCCCTCTCTTCTCTGAGTGCTACTGGGGATTAAGCCTTCAAAAGTAATGTGGTCACTAAGAACACCCACAAATACAACTAGAAACAACTGCCAAGTCCACAAATACCGCAGAAGTACAAGAAACACGAGACGGAAGCTAGCATAATGGCTCTTCCAAAAGATCATAACTCCTCAGCTACAAAATTCAGCAATGGAGAAACAAGAGAAATGCCAAAGAAAGATCTTAAAAGTTTACTGGTTAAAATGACGAGCAATCTCCAGGAGAATACAAAGAAGCACATGAGTAATTTAAGGAAGCAAACCAGGATCAAGACAGGAAGCCAGTGACATAAAGGAGACAGCCAACTCTGGACAAAATCCCAAAAGGAAAAGAAATTCTGCAAGGAGATTGAAATAAGGGGAAATTTATAGAAACCTTGGAAATGAAGCTTGGTGGAATACATCATTGGAGCAGGCCAAGTGCAGAAAGGATGTCAGGGGTAGAAGGAAAGTTAGAACACACGGTGTACCCAAAAGGCAGTAAAGAAAAAATGATGGACCATCATGGCCACCACACCCAAGAGACAAAACTAACAGCCTACAAAGTTGATGAAGGAGGTAAAGTTTAAAAAGAAAGCCCAGAGGATCTATTGTAGCAGAAAATCATCAGATCTGTACAAAGATTTAGGTATCAAAACACAGTAGGTATTTAGAACCCCAGAAACACATGACCAGAGAAACATGTTGATGATATATTATCATCTAAGATATCAACAACACAAAGTAAACAAACAACATGAAAAAAACCAGTAAAGGAAAATATTGACTTACCTCTTAAGGCAAAAAAAGATCTTTTTTTTTTTCCCCGAGACCAGGGTTTCTCTGTGTAGCCCTGGCTGTCCTGGAACTCACTCTGTAGACTAGGCTAGCTTAGAACTCAGAAATCTGCCTGCCTCTGTAAAAAGAGATCTTACCACCGATCCTATCCAAAACTCTAAATGCCCAGAAGTCATAGAATGATGTATTATAGGGCATGAATAAATAATTAGCAACCAAGACGGCTACATATAGCAAGGGTATATGCTGAAGTTGATGCAGAAATGAAAAGTACAAACAAACAGTTTGTTACTAGGAAAGCTTTAAACATAGCTAAAGGAATACAGTGTAAAGAGAAAGATACATTTCACAAGAGAAATAAATTAATAGAGGAGAGGTAGAATCAATAATGTTTAAAAATAGAAGAAAGAAGAAAGAAAGAACAAAAGAAAGGAAGAAAGGAAGGAAGGAAGAAAGAAAGAAAGAAAGAAAGAAAGAAAGACTGAAAATCTAAAGCACATTGTGGTGATTTAAATGAAAATGTCCCCACAGGCTCATATATTTAAACTAGTGAAACTCTAATACCAATAAGGAAGAAGGAAGAAAAAAACCAATAATTCAACCAACCAGAAAAATATCCCCAAATTTCAAGAATGAAAAACCTCTCACAAGAATAATCTTAAATATAAAAATTCTCAACTCACCTATAAAAAGATGCAGACTGATTCCAATAAAAAAGTTATCTTGAGGTACAGTTCAGACAGCATAGTTCCCACTTCCCAGCACAAAGACCTGTGTTTGATCCTCAGAACCTTCAAGAAAACCAAGCAAGGGAGGTAGCATGGGTTTGCATCTCAGCACTAGAGAGGTGGAGACAGGTGGCTCCCTTGGACTTATTGGACATCCAGGACAGCCTACTTGGTGAGATTTAGACCTGTGAGAGATATTTTGGAAAAAATAAGGTTGTTACCTTCTCCACAGTGTAGAAACACAGCCCACAGGTCTAGGAACATCTCTTCACTCCTCAGCCATGTACACAGAAGTCACTCATTGTCCTAACCAGATGCCAACTGTATTTGAGCCTAGTGAGAATGGTGGACTTATCAAATGCATAAGACTTCCAATCTCTTTTTACTAGGGCCCCGGCTTACCTTTTCAGGTGCGACTTCAGCTCCCTTCTTCCCCAGGCTGGAAAGGAGGCCACTGCACAGCTGGACCTGTACAGCTGGACCTGTCTTTCTTCTCTTCTGTTTACTGGCTTGTTTCCCCAGCTCTACAGTTGTCACTTCCTTTGTAAATTTCCGAAGCTCTTCCTGTCTTCCCCCTCTCTGTGACGTAGTCTTACCATGTGATGTGGAGGCAGCTTCTAACTAGAAACTTCAGAAAAGTTTTGTTTTTACACTCTTTAAATGAGTAAAAACGCAAAAGCTTCCATGGTTTCCTGTTACACTGGCATCATTAAGACAATAACCCATCCATGGCATGTGAGATGATGTGACATTATGAAACATTTGCTACTTCTTGTGATACACTTAAGAGAACATGTTTCCTAAGAGAATCTGAGGCAGACATTCTTTGCAAAGATTTAAAGAACCTTGCAAAGATCCTTTAAATGATTCAGGGGGCAGGAGTGATAAATAATCACAAAAGCAGAAGTTGGTCGATCTTTTTCAGAGAGACAGCCTGTTGTCACATGGTTTTCTGGCCTAGCTGTGCTTCATGGTATCCAGACACCATTTTACATCTGGCCCTGACTGGACTGGAAGGGACGAAGCTTAGCCTTGCATGACCGGTTCGAGGGACCCGGAGACAGTTTTCAATGGAAAACTTTTACTGGGGGAAACAAGGGCTATAAAAACCTTGGGGAATGGGTAGGGGTTTTGGGGTGAGTGAACATTATTGGCAGCGGCTGAGGTGCTGGGAATGATTCATTTGCACGGACAGAAATTCCAGGTGCTTGCGGGACATGTCCTTATAAGGAGGGAAGAAGTTTAACCTTTAATTTGGCCACCGGGCTACTTGACTACCTCAAGTGTGGCAGAGGTGGAGGTTGTAAGGCATATGTGTGTTAGGACATGCATGCCCAGATCAAGGAGAAAAACAGTACCACACCTGCCAGACTCCGAATGAGATTTTTGGCTTTGGACAGGTCTCGGTCTCAATCTCGCTCTGGACTAGCTCCCTCAGTTGTGTGGCTTTCTGGCCACACAGTGGTTTAGTTTTATTTTCTTTTTCATTTTTTTCCTTTTTATTAATTATTTTATTTACATTTTGTAGTCCCCCTTCCCAGTTTCCCCTCCGAAAACTCCCTCCTCTCCCCTTTACCTCTAAAAGGGTTCTCCTCCACCCACCTACCTACTCCCACCTCATCTCTTTAGGATCCCCCTTTGCTGGGGCAACAAGCCTCCACAGGACCAAGCGCCTCTCCCTCCATTGAGACCAGATAAGGCAGTCCTCTGCTACATATGAAGCGGAAGCCATGGGCTGACTCATATGTACTCTTTGGTTGGTGGTTTAGTCCCTGGGAGCTCTGCGGGGTCTGGTTAGTTTTCAAGGTGGGGAATGTGTAACTTTCATTTCCCTTCCTCTTCCCATCCATGGCATCCGTTTCACACCCTGTCTGTTCATAGACTTCAAATGTTCTTCAAGGTCTGATGGGAAGTCTACTACCCAATCCTCTGTTCTAGATTCCTATGTCGATTCTCTAGGAGAGAAGGGACAGGAATCTGTGACTCCTCACGAAACTAGACTAGTCTGATTGCAAGAACTAAGTGTATTCGTTATAACAAACTCTCATATATATAAACAAATATCTTAATACCACCTTATCTGTGTGTAGTATCTGCTCCCGAAGTAAGAAGCCCAATCTCTTGGATGAAATGTTCATGTTCTGTCCAACAAACATTCACATAACGCCTTTCAGACTATGCATTCTGTAATTAGTACAGTCTTGCCAAGGATTTGTGAATGAATGAAAAATATTAGTTTATACTTACCTTGCTCCCCAGAACCTTGCTCCCTCTTCTGGGTGTGTTGCTTAGCTTAATGTATTTGATGGTGTTTGAGTTGTCTTATTTGCAGTATTGAGAGTGGGTGCTATTATCCTCATTTTACAGGTGAGGCAACAAAGAACACAACGGATGTCCAATGTGTAGTTAGGGATTATTTTGTTCTGCAGGGTCTTGCCATTTACCTCAAAACACAACAATAACATTTTTAAGGTAATAAAAGGATAAGGTAATAAAAGAACATGTTATAATAAAAATACTTAAATTCTAAGTTAAGGTACCCAAATGAGAAGGAGTAACATGGCTTTAACAGACCTTACAAAGACTCTGTGCCTGGCTCTCCTCGTGTTGGCTTCTGATGTAGTCCACCCCCACTCTGCTTTAGCCATATTTCTTTAACAAACCGTCCTAGCGCTCTCTTTGATCCCTCAGAAGGTTTCTATCTGCCTGGAACACTTCACCTTCTCCTGTGACTCTGGCACATTATTCCTCTTGGTGCTTGAATGTGCCTTTCTAGCCTGCTTGGAGGATTCCTTTGTATGCCTCATGGTCCTTTGTGGAACCTACCTGAAGTACACTTGAGGAAATTTTTGATGTCTTTGGCAGGGTCTTGCAAAGTATCCCAGTCTGAATCTCTTTTATTCCACAGTCCATCAGACTCCCAAGTATCTGGGATTCCAGGCATGAGTCTCAGCTCTTGGCTTAGATCATGCCTCTTCTTTTTAAAATCCATGTTCTTAATGGGCTGGCATTTTCTTTACTGCATGCCAAATACTTAGAAAATGTCAGGTCTGATTATTCATTGAACAAAGGAAAGAATAAAAGGTCTACTTGATGTAAGGCATAGGTATAGATGAGGAAAGAGTGAGTAGAAAAAGTGTGGTGTGGTTTTTAAATCATCATTAAAGAAGAATTGATGAGTGGGTAGAAAGGAAATGAGATAGGCTCTAGGGTTGGAAAAAATGCCTTATATCAGTACTTAAGTTATAAAATCATTTGCTTTCGTTAGATATATTTGCATTCAAACTGTGATGGTTTGAGTGAATACTTGGTCTCTAATTAGTAGAACTGTTTTAGGAGGTACAGCACTGTTGGAGGGAGTGTGTCATGGGGAGTAGGCTTTTGGGTTTTAAAAGCCCATGCTAGGCCCCCTTCTCTCTCCTGCTTGGACATCAGATATAATCTCTCAACTACTGCTCCAGAGTGATGCTTGTCTGCTTATTGCTTTGCTCCCTGCCATGATGGTCACAGACTGTAACTCTCTAAAGCTGTGAGCCCCATTCCATGGCTTCTCCTATAAGTTTTCTTAGTTATAGTGCCTCTTTATAGCAATAGGAAAGTAACCAAGACACATGCAAATACATATACATCTTCAAATTTTTTTTGTGACAAAGTTTAATGTTCAGAGAAAACAAGTATTTTAACTATACTTTCATGAGTGATTGATTTTATATAACCTCAGAGGTAACATTTAATTTTGTTGGTTTATGTTTTAATTTGTATGGAAAAATTTGCTTATTGTTGAAACTTTAATCAACCAAAAAATGTTGGTGTCAATCTGTATAGAGTTCTATAGAATAACAGAATGTATAGACCTAATCTCCGTCTATATATATAGAAAAGGGGTTTCTTAGAATGACAGGGTGTAGTCTAGCTATTCTAGCAATGGCTGGGTATGAACAGAAAGTTCAAGAATCCAGAAATGGCTCAGTCTATGGGGCTGATGTCTCAGCTACTATTCAATAGATGCTGACACCCTGAAGATGTAGGTTCTAAAGGCAATGAAGGAGTGGGACTTGCTTGCAAGGGGAGAGTAAGCAGGCAAAGAGCAAAAGTTTCTTTCTTCCATATCCTTTCATGAGGCTTTCAGGAGAAGGTGTAGTCCAGATTAAAGGCATGCCTCTTCCCACCTCGTGATCTAAGCCAGAAGTGGATCTTCCTATTTGAAATTAAGCAAAAATGTTCTCACTGGTGTGCCTTGCACTTTCAGATTTTAGTTATTTCTAGATGTAGTCATTGACAAACCAACAATGGCCATCACACCATCTCACCCTTGAGCCCTAGATAAGGCCTAACAATAACTGAGGTAAATTCTGCTTCTGATGGTATTCAATTTTAAGATTTAAGTTCTTATTTTATAATTGTGTGTATCTGTGTGTATCTGTGTGACAATGCATATCTCTCAGTGCAGATGCACAGGGAAACCAGAAGAGAGCACTGGGTACCCGAAAACTGGAGGCATAGGCAGTTATGAGCTGCCTGATGTGGGCACTGGGAATAGAATCCAAATCCTCTGTAAGATTAGAATACACTCTTAACAATATAACTCTCTAGCCTCTGGAATAGAAGCTTTTGTTCAGTTGGTTCATTTCTTTTCTTAGGAAACCTCTCCTTTGGCTATTTTCATAGGATGTAGTAATTAATTCAAATCAGATAGCTATGTTTTTATGAATAACAGTTCTTACTTTTTGAAAGTATTATCCTTTTAAAAAAAGCAATAGTACTGTACTTAATAACAAAAACTATCAAATACTTAAAAGTCAAGTGTCTCTGCTTTCCACAACTCCCAGAAGCAACCATAGTTATTAGTCCTTAGCCACATTTCTTGGAATGTCATGTCTATAGACAAGTTTCTAACACTATTGCTCCCTTTCTCCTTTCTTCCCTGTACCCCACACACCCCACTCCTCATTATCTTCTTCCTTTCCCATTAGTTGGAGCATATACTATATATGGTATATATGATATATATGGTATTAGTTGGTCATATACTATATGGTGCCCTGTTAACATATTTTGAAGAGTATATATCTGCTTAGAGTATCTGGATACATCATAATTTTTCTTTTCTTTTATTATATATTTTCTTTATTTACATTTCAAATGTAAATGTACAGGTTTCCCCTCTGGAAACCCCCTATCCCATCCCTCCTCCCATTGCTTCTATGAGGGTACTTCCCCACCCACCACCCACTCCCACTTCCCTGCCCTGGCATTCCCACATACTAGGGCATTGAGCCTTCACCGGAACAAGGGTCTCTCCTCCTATTGATGCCTGGCAAAGCCATTCTTTGCTGTATATGCAGCTGGAGCCTTGGGTCGCTCCATGTGTACTCTTTGGTTGGTGGTTTAGTCCTGGAAGATCTGGGGGGGGGG
>JADRCD010159452.1:17623-43684 GCA_019843815.1 Montemys delectorum | reverse complement strand
CATAGATGGAGAAAACAAGATATTCCATGACAAAATAAAATTTACACAATATCTTTCCACAAATCCAGCCCTACAAAGAATAATAGATGGAAAACATCAACATAAGGAGCAAAACTACACCCTAGAAGAAGCAAGAAAGTAATCTTTCAACAAATCCACACAAATCTAATTCCACCTCTTACAACAAAAACAACAGGAAGTGACAATTACCTTTTCTTAATACCTTAATATGAAAATTAATATTACCAACATATCCTAAGCGATTGAAATCCAAAAATATGAGGAATTAGAAGTTTGTTGATTGTCATCCAATGGTCTCTCTAATTTGGTAATTGGAGAAATAGGTCCAATATTGTACAATCTATATACGTTTTCAGTTTGTTTGTTTGTGACAGTGTCTGGCTGTGTACAACATAAAGGTCTTGAAATCTTGCTTCTCCTATCTCAGCCTCTCTATTAGTAGTATTGTTTATTTCATGTTTTTACACTAATACTATGGTTTTCAGGACACCTTATGTATTTCAAAAGTATTTATATACCGAAAAGAAACAGACATTAACTAGGGAGGTGGCTTGTAAGAGAACAACAAAGAGTGAGACTGAATGCTTTGCCTGACATTTGTAACTCTTGTATCAAGTTTGAAGAAGATGACTTTATAAGTTACTCTTTCTCTGAGATGAATGCTTTTCCAAATTATCACAGCCAATGAACCAAATTCTCACCCTTACATAAAGTCCGTGCCGCCCTCCAAGCAAAACTATTGTTTATTGAAACAGTTGGTAAATGACTTTATGGATAGAGCATCTTATTACATACACCATTTCTTAAATGAATGTAACCTGTTCTCTGTGGGCTGAGCAAAGTTACTCACTCAAGTCAAATAGCTTTGACCATAGCAGGAAGTATGTACCCAAAAATCGTGCCTACAATTCATTTCTTGGTGCAACAGCACTGTCAACTCTCAGCTTAGCTATAATGGAGGTAAAATCCTTTGGTCATGTGAGGGTCATTGAAGTTCAGCCTTATTACAATTAAATCCAATGTCTAACAATTCTTCTTATTTTGGGCTTGTACCACAGTAAGAGCCAAGATTTTTAACTCTACTAAATACAAAACAAACAAACAAAAAAACTTTATATGTTTATGTTCATTTAAGAAAATACTAGTAGTGATGTATTATTTTGAAGTATACAGTTAATATGTATGGAGTTATTTAAAATTTATATTGAGAAAAAATGTATGTATTTTCAGTATTGCTATAGACAAGCATCTACATAACACTGTTAAATTGATTGTTGTTTTATATCAAACAACTTTTGTAATACTCATTTCTATTGTTATTTTATAAATTTTAAGGAATATGACAAAAATAAGATATTGTAGGTATTGAAGGGGGGATCTCTGGGAGGAGTTGGGGTACAAAAGGGAAACAAGAATGTGATTCAATTCTATTTACTTAAAATATGTTTTTAAATGTTAACAAATTCAGATAAATTGAAATCATGTAATTTTTCTCATCATAATGCAATAAAAGTTAAAAAAATGGAATATAGAGCTAAGCAAAGAATTCTCAACTGAGGAATACCGAATGGCTGAGAAACACCTAAAGAAATGTTCAACATTCTTAGTCATCAGGGAAATACAAATCAAAACAACTCTGAGATTCCACCTCACACCAGTCAGAATGGCTAGGATAAAAAACTCAGGTGACAGCAGATGCTGGTGAGGATGTAGAGAAAGAGGAACACTCCTTCATTGCTGGTGGGATTGCAAGCTGGTACAACCACTGTGGAGACCTTAGTTAATTCTTCAGACTGCCTTCTAAGGTATTTGAAATCTTTATTTTGCAGTTATGGAAACTATAATTCAGATAGGTTAAATCCTCAGACCAAGGTCACCCATCTGAGAAGATAAGTTGGAAGGATCCAAAGCCAGGTCTTTGGACAATGAGTTGGTTTACTCCCTTCACAGTGACGATACTTCACTCGATCACAATCTGCTAGGCTTGTCCTGCTTTGTCCACAGAGAGTTCGTTAGGACCATTCTGAAATAACTTGCTTGAGATATACTATCAGTAGGACAGTTCCCTTTCGATGATGCTCACACTACTCGGAGTGCTTTTGTGGTGGTGGTATTTTATTATCACAGCACCTCTCGGAGTTTTTATTGAGATAGCATTAGAATGCATAAGTGGGGTTAGCATGAAGTGGACCTGCACTGACAGCTCATTATTTTAAGCATCCTTCTTGTTCTTTCATTTTATCATTTCTGGTTGAAGACTTCCTGCATTTTTTTTTTTTTTTTTTTTTTTTTAAAAAAAAGGCAGGGGGGATTTGAAAACATATTAGTGTCCTTTCAAACTTGTCACTGAATAGCAGAAAGGCCATGCCCCTTCCATGACAGTTCTGATCTACTAAAAGGCTCAGTCTCATTACTTGCAACAGCTTTTGTTTTCCTGGGTTCTGACCTCCCAACTCATACCACTCTGCTGTAGGTACATCCCTGCTTCTGTCTTTCCTCACCTAGCAACCCAGCCTCCTCCTAGTGCATTTATTTGTTAAAATCTGACTTCATTGGTGGCACGTCTATAATGAAACTACTTTGGTTTTGTTTCTATATTAGTTTTATATTCTGATTTATTTGTCTGATTTTCCTTATTTTCATTGGAGTAGAATGATAATTTCATTTTTTCCCAGCGTCTTCCATGTTCTTTGTTTTTACCACCCTGCCAGGGAATCCTGAATGTTTCCAGGTGTCAATGGAGAGCTCTGGAGTACCTGCCTAACAATCATCAACAACCATATTCTTCATTGTCTTGACCAGAAAACAAAATAAAGAGTCACTCCTAAGTGCTGACATGACTGATTTCTGTATCACGAAGTGGACATTTTCTTTTGTCTTGTGTTAAAGAATTCTACGCAAATCATCCATATATATATTGTTCAGGCTTAGCAATGATATCATTCTCTGAGACACATGCCCCCCAGGAAAGAGACGATTGTATATAAAGAATGGGCAGAAATGGGTGACATCAAATATGAGCCACATAGGCCAACTATGAGATTATGAGTGATCACTAGACTATCTTGAAAATCAGTTTGTCCTTTGAAAGTACTTCTTCCTGTACAGCCAAGCCTCAGTTGGGTATCTACTACTGGATATGACGATGGTTCTGCTGAGTATGCTTACAGAGTCCTTTCCTGAAGAGAAAGGTATCCCTCAGTGGGCTCTGCAGCCGATTGCCCAGGATCAACTTAAAGGCCTACTAAAAGATCCCAGGCCTCAGAACAGGTCAGGGTCCTCCCTAGAACAGCCCACAAATAGAGGCTGACAGCTATCGAAACAAGTCTTTGTAAATGTCCTGGGAAAATTTCACTCCGTGCAATGTGGAGAGTCATAGATTGGAGGAAAAGGTTCTGGAAAATATCTCCATGTGGAGAAGAGCACCTCAGAATCGTTGTGAGGTCTACACGTTCCTCCTCACACAACTTAGTTATTTCCTGGGTAAGAGATAGATGTGATTCTGCTCCATTCTTACCTACAAAAGCTGGGCTCTTGTGCCACTTGGCTTCTGTGGACAAGACTTTTCCCCAAAAGGCAATATGGTGGTGTGAATAAGCATGGTCCCCATGGGCTCATCTATTGAATGCTTAATCATCAAGAAGTGGTACTATTCAAAAAGATTCAAAGGATTGAGAGGCATGGCTCTGTTGAAGGAAGTATGTCACTGGAGATGATGGCCTTTAAGGTTTCAAAAGCCCACACCAAGCCCACTTTCTCCCTCTCTCTCTCTCTCTCTCTCTCTCTCTCTCTCTCTCTCTGAAACTGTAAGCCAGCCCCCAAATAAATGTAATGTTCTTTTATAAGAGTTGCTGTGGTCATGTTGTCTCTTCACAGCAATAGAACAGTGACTAAGACAGGTGAGCTCATCATTGCCTGAGGACTTCAGCACCACTGAGGACCATGGCACCCTGACCCAGCTACCACTTGACCCTTGGGTAGTGGAGAACGGAAGGGCAGCAGGAAACCTGCCTGACAAACTAAAGACACTTTCTCATGTACCTCAAGATTTGATTAGAAATTGAATGCAAAGGGACATGTGGCCTGGCTTATTCTTGATTTCTTATACAACTCGGCAGGTCAGCTCAGCATGCAAAACTTAGGTAGATATTGTTTGTGACATGGTTCTAAAAAGCCAACTCTTGATGGTTGACGGAAGAGACAAGAGGTTGACTCATCCTGAATGTTCTAAGTTTTATAAGTGCTGACTGCTTAAAATATTGACGATTCTATCGAACTTTTAAGTACAAACTCACTACCGAAAGACTGTTAGGAAAATAACCCCAAATACTTCGAGCCAGAGAACCAACATTTTTTGTATGATTTTCTGTGCTTTGTATCCTGTCCTTTCTGTGTTTAAGATACCAATGAGGAGGAGATGGGAATAGAGAAAGAGTTGGAAAAGAGTGAATCAGAAGGCAAAATAGCCCAACCCACTCCTTAGCTAGAACTTGGCCTGGTTTCTGTGTAGAATTGGGTCCATGTGTCTCAGAGACAAGTGAGCATGTGAACATGGGAGAACCAGAAATAAAACAGAAGCAACACTGGAGACTTCCATTCATTATAATGCATGAATCTTGAACTGTGTGAATCTTGAATGAGGTATCCTGGCTTATAAGATAGCAGATTCTGTAAGCCCAGAGCAGAGTCATCTCAGGCATAGATGACCTGGCACAGAGAAAGCAGGGCCACAGGCGCTCTGCAGGGAAAGGTCTTCCTGTGGGAGGACAGTCAAGCAGCCTCAGGAGCACTACAACAGCTGCAATGTCTAACAAAATCTGTCACCGACTCCTTCTCCTCCTTTCTCCTCTTGTATTCAAGAAACATCAAAGTATCAACAGGCTGCTCAGCGGGTGGCACAGTGTTTTTATCTGTTGAGTTCATCAACTAGATCTTGAGCCCACTGTTCGCACCTATGTGACAAAGACCTGAGCACATGACAGTTCCTACCTCCACCGAGTTACTAGTCTTCATAATGACCACTCTGGGTAATATACTATAAGAAAACATGTTCCTGTATTATATTTTTTAAAAAAAATTATACTACTTATGACCATGACCTAATGATGTAATTGTGTGAAAGACTCCATTCTAGACGGAGGAGGGCCTCTGTGAAGAAGACGTCGCTCTCTTTTTCCATAGCAATGCAGTGTCCTCTCTGTAAGCTACCAAGAAGACAGGGCGTACAAGAACTGCTTAGTTTTCTTTAGGAAGGCGGCAAAAAGGAGTTGTTTCTTCCACTCACTGTTTGTGCATATCTGCTTGGACTGACTGGTCTAAAGGGATGCATAGAACAGCCTCTGCAAGAGAGCTACCTCCTGGTACAGAAGAAGCATCCAATCAAGATTTTTGTCTTATACCAATTGGGAGTAATTTATATGAAACCGTGGGTAGTGGAGACCCTAGGAAAATGGCTTAATATTAAATGGCTTGTTTCTTCTTCATGGATACCTTGAGCATAAGATGGAAGCTGTAGGCCTTGCTCTAATATTTAGATCCTAGGAAGAGGGAAAGGGGAAATCTTAGAGTACCAGTCACTGGGCAGCTGCTTTTGAAGCTTTCCTGACTGTCCAGCTCAAGACTTCTTGAATATTAGTTATTCAAGTATCAATATTATATTAATTATTAACATTAAAGGTTTAATATTTAACCTCTACATTTTAAAGTAGTTGCAGGATATTTATAGATATTATTTATCACCTTAAAGATCTCTTTTTTTAAAAAAAAATTTATCCGTGTGTGTGTGTGTGTGTGTGTGTGTGTGTGTGTGTGTGTGTGTGTATTCTGTCTTCATGTACCCCAGAAGAGGGAATCAGATGCCATTAGAGGTGGATTGTGAGCCGCCATGTGGTTGGTGGGAACTGAAGTCACAACCTCTGAAGGAATAGTCAGTGCTCTTAACTACTGAGCCATTCTCTCCAGCCCCAAGATCCCTGTATTCTTTATATTTACTAGGAGACCTTTTAGAAAATAATAAACGGGTGCTAAATTTTGCCAAATGCCTTCTCTACTTCTATTGAAGTGATTATGGGTTTTCTACAATGCTCTGTTACTATAGGGAATGATGTAGATTGATTCAAATAGTGTTTACTCATTTGAATACTTCAGGGAAATGGCTTGATTGTGGTAGCAACATCTTTCTCTAAGGCTGGATTCGGTTTGGTAGTGCACTGTTAGACTCCTGCATAGGATCCATGATAGAGACTGGTCTTCAATCTTTGTTCAGTAATGTGTTGGGTTGATGGCCAGGCACTGGGCAGACTGCTCAAGATGGGACAGACTGCTACTGCATGACGTTAACCCTGCTGTTGTATCTTTCTTAAACGGCTGGTAAAATCCTGCACTAAATCCACTTGTAACTTAGGTTTTCTTTATGGGAATATTTTGACTGGAAAATAAATTTGCTTAAGCGTAAAACTGCTATTGCATCTGTCTGCCTGGGTTATATTTCTTAAGGAATTTGTCATTCTATATAAGTTGCCAAATTTATCTTCATGAAAGTATTTATAATACTTTTTTCATTCCTTTGATATCTAAAGTTATCTTTCTTTCATTCCCAATAATGGTAATTTTTTTCCTTCTTAATCCTTCTTGTTAGATGTCTGTCAATTTTGCTAATCTTTTCAACATACAAATCTGGAAATGCATTCTATTTCTCTGTTGCTTTATGCACATAGATTTCTGTTCTTGCCGATTTTTTGCTTTTTAATTACCTTGAAATTGATTGGTTCTTTGTATGGTTTCTTAATATGAGAACTCAGATCATAAATTTTATATTTTCTTGTCCAATATAAACCATGAGACAACCCATCTCCCTCCAAACACTAGGTCTTCCCTCTTCAGATCCCAGCCCCAGGTCCTGCTCTGCTTGCTGTGTGACTATAAGCCGTGCAGAAGAGCATTAACTTTTTAAATACTTGGCCATTTTACTGTACTGATATTTGGTTTTAGCTCATCCCATTTTGTCCAGAAAGAATGCTTTAAGAGTTTGTTCTTTCAGTGGCTGCTGAGGCTGTCTTTGTGTCTAGCGACCACCTGTCGGGCTACCCCATAGTTTTCAGTTATGTGGTTAGTCTGTAAATACCAATTTTATCCTATTCATTTATACTAGTGTCAAACCCATTACTTCTTTATTGATTATTGGTGTTAGGACAAGTTGATGCACATTAATTACAACTGTATGTGTTTATTGATTATATAATCTCATCAGTTATTGAAAGGAAGGTGTGAAAGTCTATAGCTGTTGTTCGTAGGTGAACGTTTCTTTCTATAGCTCTATACATTTTTACATGTACTCTGAACTTCTGTTATGTAAAATATATTATTGTTATATCCATATATACATACACATACACATATACTTATATATACATATATGTATGTATTTGTGTGTGTATATATATGTACATATATATATATATATATATATGTCTTCCCACTTAATTAAACTGTTTGTCATCATAAAGTGACCATTTATCATTGCATTCCTAGCCTGAAAGTCTGTTCAGTGTTGTATTTACATCCTCTTTCTAGCTCAGTGTTCTCACCCCGCTACTTAGAGCATGCTTGGGCCACCTTACTGAAACCTTACTGAAACTGTGTCTCTTTTCATGCAATAAGTGATTGACTTTGGCCTTGAATTTGGTCTTTTAGTTTCTGCTTTATGTAAAATTTATTTTTAATTATAGGTATATTTGTGTGCTGTGAAGGTGAACATACATGTGAGTTTAGGTATCTGAGGATGCTAGAAAAAGTATTGGATCCCCTGAATTTAAATCCCAGGTGGTTGTGCTCCACCAGCTGTGGGTGCTGGAAACCAAAGAAACCAAACACCAGTCCTCTGCAAGAGTAATGTGCCCTCCTAACCAGTGAGGCATCTCTCTATCCTAGTCTCTGCTTTGTAAATGGAATAAATTCATTTACACTTAATATAATCACTGATGTGATTAAATATTATACCTACCATCTTGATATGCAGCCTCTAGTTTTTCTATCTACTTTTGTCTTTTTCTTTATCTTTTGTATTAGTTTATTTTTAATATTCCATTTTCACTATTCTACTTCCATTGCATTAATTTTTAATTATCTGCAGGTATAATACTATTGTGCAATGTGTAAAGATCATCTTGTATTATTCAAATGCTGGTTTCTGTGCCTCCATATCTAGTTACAATCCTTATTCTGAGAATTTCCTGTCTCAATGTTGTGTAAACATTGCTCCTCAATTATTCCCTGATTGATCAATAAAGAGCTGCTGGGCAAATGACTAACCAGGGAAGAGAATAGGGCTGGACTTCCTCCTAGCCAGGGGAGGGGGAGGGAGACAGAGGAAGTGCAGATTCAGCTAGGAGGAAAGGGTCCAGGAGATATCATAAGAAAACAGCTGAAGCCAGGCAGTGGCACACGCCTTTAATCCCAGCACTTAGGAGGTAGAGGCAGGTGGATTTATGAGTTCGAGGCCAGCCTTGACTACAGAGTGAGTTCCAGGACAGCCAGGGCTATACAGAAAAACCCTGTCTCGAAAAACCAAAATAAAAAAAAAAAAAAAAAAAAAAACAACCCCCCCCCCCCCCTAAAAAAGAAAACAGCTGAAATAGAGGCCATAAAATGCAAATATCAGCAAGTATTTTGGCTGGGAGGTTACCAGATTAGTTTAGAGGATTAAAATAGATTAATACTGCTCAGTTGTTATACCTTAAAGCTGTTAAATAAATAAAAATTTCTATCAATTATTTGGGAGCTAGTCAGGTTAAGAGAGACTGAAACATTTACAAATTAAGCTTAACAATGATAACTTTTATACAAATTATAAAATGCATCCTCAATTTATTACTGTCAACTTAAATTAAATATTCTAATAGTTTATGTGAAATGCACAACTATGGCAGAGAATTTTACTAATCCTGCCTATTCTTTTTGTCTATTTTTGTTATTTAGTTTGCCTACCTAAGTAACTAAGTACCATAATGAATATATCAATTTTTGTTTTATAAATTTCATTGATTACTACTTTCATCCCACTGTGTGTATTTGGGGAGGTTGCGTTCACATGTGTGTGCACATACAAGCATACCATCATGGTTTGTATGTGAATATTAGAGAACAGCTTATGAGAATTGGCTCCCTTCTTTTACCATGTGGTTTCTCCAAATTGAACTCAAATCATCTCAAAGCATCCTGAGCCACTTTGCTGGCCCCTCATTTTTAATCTCACTTACATACTTGATCTGATGTACTTGCATAAAATATAGGGCCCACAGATGATTCGGGGGGGAAAAAATGAGCTACTTGTCTGAGACCTAATACTAACATTATATCCAGTTGTATCTATTTTTCATACCAATGATATAACTCTACTCTTTTTATGACTGAACTATTCTATTTTGTATAAGTACTCATTTTTTATCAATTCTTCTCTTGATTGAGAGCCAGGTTGATTCCATAATGTGGCCATTGTGTATAATGCTGCAACATATCAACGTGGTGTGTTGACTTTGAGTCTTTCCCATGAATCCTCAAGAGTGATATAACTAGGTGGTATGGGAGAGACAATCAGCTTTTTTCATACTGCTCTCCACAGTAACTGGGCAAGTTCACACTCCTATCAGCAGCGTGTGACTGGAATTTCTGTGTGCTTTTAACCTGCATGTCTCTGATAAATTATGAGACTGAACATTTTTTTCATATTTATTGGCCATTTGTACTCCATCTTTTGATAATTTTTTATTTCACTGGTTCACTTAATTGGAGATTGATTGATTTGTTGTTATTTGGGATTTTGTGTTCTTTTATGTCTTAGATATTACTCCTCTGTTGCTGTATAGGTGAATGCAATTTTTCTCTCCTCTTGTGGCTGCTCTTGACTCAATTGTTTCCTTTGCTTGCACCTCAAATATTGAATTATATTTTCAGTAGACAAGGAATTTGGTGTTCCCCACCCCCCTTATCTTACAAGTTTAATTATTCCTAGTGGTTATATATGTAGACATTCTCTGTTATAAACCTCATTTAATTTATGACTTAATTTACATATAAACTCATAGTGAACTTTTTACCATATGGTCACACACTCTGAAAGTCCTACAAGTGTTGAAGACATAGAGTAGAGACAGGCCTCCATCCCCTCCCCCTACCAGACTTCAACTTAGAGTTTCTCAATTCCTGTTAAGATAGAACAAAGGATTACTTTACTTTACGTAGCTTCTCCCCTCAGAGCCGCCCAGACAGGCAGATCAGCTGTGCCTTAAACTTAGGTGGGTAGCAAATGGTTTATGGCCTAGTTTCTGAGTGGAGACAAAATGGGATAAAAAGGGCCTTTAATAGTTGGCTGTGTGTTTTGGAAGCAGAAATTGGCTGCCAGGAAAGGAGTCATTTACTTACTTAATTTTCTTCTGTAACTACCCATAGAGGCATAACAATAGCACTCTTTTGTGTATTTTAAAAAATATTTTAATTTTTACATTTTAGAAATCTGTGAAGAATCCCCTGGCAATGGGCAAAGGTACCCCTTGTTGGTAGCAGTGTTCTTATATCAGTCAGGGCGAAGAGCAGAAGGCAGTCCTTTGTTCATCCTAGCTTGATACCTGACATGGTGGTCAAAGTTATTTTATGCCTAGGACATACAAAAATCAAATCAAATCCAATCCAGGCAGCACAGCATGAGAGTAGGAAGACAGACAGAGACCTGCTGACTGCCATGCCACCCTCAGACCTGCCCTCTGGTGCAGGGCACAAACAGGTCATAGATACCCACTTGCCATCACAGCAAGCAGCATGGACAGAAGATGTCACCTAGGAGTCCACCTTGCAGCCAGCCTGCAGCAGGAGCCACCACAATGTGCATGGTTAGATGGGAGCGAAAGAGAAGTGAGCAGCTTGGGAGTTATGAAGAGAGATGGAACTGGAGAATTGAGGGTAGAGAGGAGATGCCTGTTGTGAGTGGCCAGCCCTGCCAGAGTGAGCCTGAGCTGCTGCTGAGGCCATGTCTGAGTCCATGGCTACACAGCAGCAGGGGTCAATGTCAATGTCTGTAGCTCATATTACCACTAGAGAACATGGGGATGTCCCTGGTTGGGGCAGCTGCCGGAGACCAGATGGATGCTCAAGGGGCTGCCCATAACTGGCACTAGCTCTCACTCTAGTTTTCTTTGGATCTTAACATGTTTCTATAGAGCAGTAATTCTCAAACATTAATGTTTACATGTTGATTCACCCATAAGGCCTTGTTAAATACAAGTGTCTTGGCTCCACTGCCAGAATTTCTGATTTGATGTGGCAGGAACTAGCTCCAAGGAAAGAGAGTCATTGGTGAAAGCTGCAAGTTGTTCATGTATGGTACAGAGGAAATGGATTAAGATAGTGGAGCCCAGGCATACCAGGCTGAGAGACAAAGATGCTTGCAGCTGGCCACTAGGCTCTAAGAATTAAAGCCAGTGATGGCAGACTGGCTGGCTAGCCTCTGTGATATCTTTACCCCTCAAGAGACATATACTAGATAACTGCTGTTTTTACCTATTCTAGTGTGACTAATTACAGCAGCTTATCTTCTGAGTAAGCATAGTTTCCAGCAAGCTTATATCATCTTAGGAAAGAGACTCCAGACAGTCTCATAGACAAAGAGATAAGCAGGGACATCACAGTTATTTCTCGGTAGTTGTGAGGAAATGAAGTACTTAGTATACTTAACTATTCTTGGGACGTCGGCAAGGCTGGAAGTAGCTATACCAACCAAGGGCTAGCTGCTAGCCGAGAGTCAGGGTCAACAGCTAACAAATCCAAAGGCAGAGACAGATAAAGCTTACAACCACACTTGACCAGGTGAGCAACATGGAATCCAGGTGAGGCACGATGATCAGGAGAGCACGAAATGAAGGTTGGGTCCAATTAGCCAGAACATCTTGGTCTTCAACTATTGCTTCATACAATGTTCATGCATGAGTTTGCTCCAGAAATTCCCTAGGGCTCTCACACACTAACACAGAGTTTTACTTTCTGTCTTTACCAAGTCTTTATAATTTGAAAATCTCTACTTCTTACTCTTCTATAAATCTCTTAATAAACTTTGGCTTCTCCTCCATCACTTAGATAGGGCTGAGTTATTAGCGTTCATTGGTGTCTCAGTGAAGCCACTGTTCCAGGTTGATGCCAGGTGAGTGTGCTGGATTACTGTGAGTCAACAGATGTCCCACCACTGTCAAAAATCCTGCCGCAGTAAGTTGAAGAAGAAACCTAGAATTTGCATTTCCTACAAGTACAGTCCCTGCTCAAGTTGAGGGCGGATGATGCTTTACGATCCACTGATCCATTGTTTTCAAGGCAAGCCTGTGCACATGCTCATCTGTGATTGTTCTATTATCAGCAGGGACTCATCAACACCAAGATAACTCATTGCTTCATGAAATTCTGTCATCCATATTCCCAGGGTTAGGTGGAAGCTGTTATCCAACAGCAAGGAAGCCATAAAGGACTCATTACATTAATGATGATGAGAATTCTTCCAGAAGGAATGGCAGCAAGGAGGTTTGAGGGCTTCCATTCCTAACTTTATCTGAGTAAACAGCCATAAACATGTGATTGGGGTCTAGCATTATCTCTTTAGTGACCTACACTGAGGAAAGCTAATGACAGCAAACTACAGATGTTCCTAATATTAAGTTGGTCATTATCACTGGCAATAAATCTCTAATTCAGATAAAATGAAATTTCATAACCTAAGGGTGGACTGTTATGAAGGAAGAAGCACCCATTATTGCCCTGCCTTGAAATAGCCCCCCTGTTTCATCAGAATGTGAAATTCTCACACGAATTCCCTATGCTTAGTCACAACTCTCTGGGAATTGAGGCTACATCTTGGTACTTCTACACTCAACCAATGTTTATGGAAAATAAAGGTTAGCACTGTGCTCCGGAGGAAGAGGCATCAAAGATGTTCAGGACACAGTGGCTTCACATTAGAAAAGCACACTATTGAATGGAGAGGATGTTTCTGCAGGAATTCAGTGATGTGACAAAATAAAAAAAACCCTACACAAGGGCCCTTGAATCCCAAGAGTGGAGCTGCTTTTAGTCAGAGAAGGTTCTGTTTATATATTGGCAAGATTTTGGAAGAGAATTTGGGTTTTGAGAGACACATGTGAGAGCAAATGCACTATAAGGATTCTGAGTTCATTCTGAGTATTCCGGGCATGAACAAGCTAAAGTGATGCCATTAACACACATATTCTAGATACAGAGAATGAGATTTATTATGAAGACCTGGCTCACATGATGGTCCATTGTACATGAGCTATAGGCTAGAGGGCCAGGAGAGTCAATGATGTAAATTCCAGGGACACAGAGAAACCTATGATATAAGCCAATCAAGGGTAGCAGGAGGTTCATATACTCACTCACTCATGCAAAGAAGTCAGACTTCCCCAGCAGGCTGATTTATGCAAGCCTTCAACAAGATGGATGAGGCTCACCCACATGGAAAGGGACATCTGCTTTATGTAGTCCACACAGCTAAACCACAATCTCAACCTTAAACATCCTCACAAACATGCCCAGAAGTATTTAATTAGCATCAAATGGACAAAATTAATGTCCCAAGTTCTATCTTTTATATCAAAGTAAGTGGTTTAATTTCCATGTCAGAACCACAAAGAAGAGTAGCAAAGATGTGTTAGAAATGAGAGGTAAGAGGACTGTGAAGGGCAGATTTGACAGGTCAAGGCCTGAGAACTTTCTCCATGGTCTGTAGGTAAATGATATTTTTTTAAGTACGGGAAGAATGTGACCTTGGTATTTACCTTACCACAACCAGGAATTAGTCATTCATTACAAGAAGGCAGAGGAAATAATATGGAAACTATTCCAAAGATAATAGTCCAAGTACAAAGGTCCAAGATGGAACCAAGAAGACACGCAGGGGAACCACAGCTTAAAACAATCACCAACTGTGTGGAGTTTATGAAAAGGAGAAGACTATACAAGGACGTTGGTCTCACTGACCAAAGCAGGAATGTCTGGAACAGAACTATATTTCAAAGCAAGGGAGGAAATATGTCTAATCTAACTGTAGACATTTGGGGCTTACACTTCTAGCAATAGACAAGACAGACACTGTGAAGGAAATCGGAGAAGTCCGACTAAGGAGCTGGGCCATAAGGACAGATGTGTTAGCACAGCCGCAAGCTGCTCTAACTACTCCAGGGCTGAAAGGAATGGTACACACTGATGAAGAATTCACACAGCTGCCCAGGGCTCATTCACCTGGACATGTCTCCCTGTGAGAGGAGAGTATCAAGCACTGGCTCACAGAAAGAACAGTTGACATTTTCTTTTTCTCATATGTCATTGGCAAAAGTAACTTGAATGATCCCTTCTTCTGAGATCAGGCAAATACAGAAGAATAATTCTACACATGCTCAGAGAAAAGAACAGCCATAGAGCCACTGGGGTGGTTGAGTCCATGGGTGAAGGCACTTGCCCCCAAACCTGATGGCCTAGGATCCACTCTCTGGCTCCCACAAACTGTTCTCAGACCTCCATATAATGCACCCCTATACATTATATATTTGGATAGCCTATGTACAGTGAACCGCATGTACTAGTTGTCAGCATACTACCCCTAAAAATGGAGAGTTCCACATACTTGGTGCAGTCAGTTCCCACTTAAAGAAGAGAAAGGGATGGACAAAGCTCTGAGGCCACAACCTCAAGCAACTCTTGTAGGACAATAAGAACACATACCTGAGAACACAAGAAACCAAATAGAACTACACTGGGCTCTGGCTAATCACAGTGGAAGGCACCTAAAGAGGGCTGTTCACAGAGGCCCAAGCTAGAGCCAACTCCCAGAGTCTGTGTCTTGTGGTCCACGCTATTTTCCCGCCGGCAGGAACACATGGACACACACACAGGATCCTTCTGCAGCAAACCTTTATTACCATGTGGCGAGGAGAGAGCGAGCCCTGGAAAATGCACTGCTTATATACACCCTGGAACGGCGTGTTCACCTGATTGGCTGTTTGCTCATTACCTCATGAGACGCCTCGGGATAGGCTGTGAATTGGTGCACTCTGGCCCTAGGCACATGTGCAGACTACTTGTTACAGGGAGAAGACACTGGATGCCAGCGCCATCTTGTAATGGAGGCTGCCGGCTCGGGGTGCGGCTCTCTACAGTGTCTGAGAAAGGCCATAGAATCTGACCTTGAAAGAGATGGGGTAGCCTTCAGAAGCAGCAGCTTTGAGAGGTAATGTGGCTGGATCCATACCAAGCCAGGCCAAGGAAGGAGCTACAAGGTGAAGTAGACTATACGGCTGTGGGAAAAGAAAAAGATGGTAAGATGGTTGCTCATGGTCACTAAATCAAAGCCACTTTATTGAATCAAACTTAATGCATGTCCTTATTTCTCTGCTCACTGACTATGTGTTGCACTATTCTGCTTGCCAAGGATTTGTGGGGAGACTGAGAGCCAGATAGGTTCCTTGTTCCCAGGAAGCTTATCTTCCAGTGGAGGCATGTATAATAAACAAGTGAGCAAAGAAATGAATGAGTGAAAGATAATTTCTAATTATATCTACTTCAGATAAAACTGAACAAATTATATTTAGTCCTTCCCTCTGAGAAGTGACCAGAAGAGTGGGGTGGGTGTGGCTGGAGGGTGGATGCAGACCTGGAGACATGAGCTAACTCCAATCTGTAAGACACACAGGCCAAGCAGATACAGATCTGAAGAGTTTTGTGGCAAGATCAAGCTCTCAGAGAAAAGGGGAGGGGGGGTTGGAAAGAAGGATTTTGTTTTGTTTCTCTTATGTAGTAGTGTGTGTGTGTGTGTGTGTGTGTGTGTGTGTGTGTGTGTGTGTATGTTGTATGATACATGTATGATCTTCTGTATGCACATGTATATGGGCATACATATGTATGTGTGTACATGTGTGCATGGATGCTTGGAGAGGCCAGAGGGCAGTATCAGGTGTCTTCTGAAATCATTCTTCACCTGATTTTTTCTAAGAGAGGATCTCTCACTGAACATGGAGCTCACTGGTTCAGCTAAGCTGGCAGGTTAGTAAGCTTCAGGGACTTCCAGTCTCTGCCTCTCCAGCACTGGGTTACAAGTGTGCACCACCACACCCAGCTTCTAACCTGGATTCTATGGATCCAATCTCAAGTTCTCATATGTACATTTAAAGGAAGTTTACCACTGAGCCATTTCCCCAGCTTCTGCTTTGTCTGATTATTTTGAGACATAATCTCATACAACTCTGGCTGAGGATGACTTTTAGAGTTTCCTGCCTTCACCCTGGGTGGATTGAGATCCCAGGTGTGGGCCACCATACCCGGCTTATATAAAGCACAATTCAACATACCTATGTGTTTTTGTGTGCACCTCTATGGTGCATTAATGTTCTAGAACGTAAGGAAAAGTTCTAGAAAGCAATTCCTTATGGGTATGAAGAACCCAATGGTTTAGGAGCACTTACCTTCTATAGCTAACTCTGCTACTGACACATCTTTGGTTGTTTGGGAAAGATGGCTGCTAGAGAATAGCTTTTCAAGGAACAATCTTATTGTGAGGCTTTGTGCTTTCCCATCAGCCTCCTGGAGGCTTAGGAATCAGCCCTATTAGTGTAGCATGCAATGCCTTTCCATTCAGTTGCTCTCTAGTTTCAGGCTTGCAGAATTCAGCCCCACTTTTGAATATAGTTGACCTTTCTCTCATATCACTACAGGAGTCAGGAGAATTTTCTGGACCCTGAATCCCTGGCACACGGAGCTAGGAGCCTCTCCAAGGATGCTGTGTGGTACGGGATCTAAGAGGAGTGTTGGTACAGATTATGTGTTAGTGTGATAAACTTACAAATAATTTTCTCCCCAAATATTAAAGTTCCAGATAGGATGGCCATCACAGGAAGACAGAACCCCACCCCCTATGTTCAAGCAGCCCCCATCTTACAGCTGGTGGTCTGTGGTCCCCATGGTAACGGATGTGTAGGGGGCAAGATCTTGAAGCTGTGGGGGGGCTCATTCCCTGGGGCAGAAAGCATCATCAAAAAGAACATCTACTTACTCCTAATATCACTTAATCAAGAGAGAAGAGAAAACCCAGCACACAGAGGGTAGCTGGCTGGGCACAATCCACTCTCAAGCCATGCGCATTACACTGGTGCTGAAGGCTGGGACAGATTTGGAGTTCAGGGTCAGCACAGACTAATTAGTGAGAGTTGAGCTTTAACTTGTTTCTGGTTCTAATTTACAACATAAACTGTCCAGTCACTTAACAATGAGGGGTTGAGGAGAGCTCTCAAGAGACAAGAGACCTCATCGTTAAGCCTGGCAGCAAACCTCCTCTGGCCTATGCAAGACAAGGAGGGTTTACCACTCCTTCCAGAAGGGACTATATCTCTTCCATAGAATAGGAATCCATCATCCATCTGCCACAGCCACTATACTCCTTACCTGCTGGGTTGAGATGGCCTAAAATATGCCCTGGCCACATCAGTGACCCTGCTTGTTGTTGGGGCTGGGGTATGTGTCACTGAATTTGACTGTGAGAAGAAAGGTTTAATTTGGTGATGTGAGGGAGGTGGCAAGCCATTCATTGCACAGGGCCCACACTGTGAGTAGCACATGTGTGAGATGAGCTGATACTCTGAAGCAGATGACTCTAGGGATACTGCACAGAGCAGAGAGACAAGCGGTAGGTCCCAACCGTGACCTCCATTCATCTGAAAAGTTGCTGTCTTCTGATGCCTTGGAGGAAGGATGTTTGAGAGAGATGACTGTCATACTTGCGTCTTTGAAGTTCCCTCCCAGACAACTGAACTAACATATAGGGGACAGATAAATTCGTTTGAAGGGTGTGGGTTAGTAGGACAGAAGTGCCTGAAGGTTTCCTTCTACTTCTACTTGAGCTTTCTAGTTGCTTAGAGCCAGTAGATCCCTGTTATCTTGTCCATCCAGCCAAGGCTCACCAAGACCTGCTTTATTCCAAGCAAAGGAAGCCGTGGATCATGAACTGGGCTTCCCATTCCATTGGAAGCACTTGTATTGGGCCTCACCTTGTGTTCTAATCCAGAGAGTGCAGACTATAGTAGATCTGTATATGATTCCTGTTGAAATGGGAAGAAAATCAATTTGGGAGTCAGAGTGATTCCATCAGAGAAACCTCTAGAAGAAAAAGAGCAAGCCACTCACATGCGGATCAGAGAAGCACTCCTGGTTGGGATTATGAGAACTTTTTCTGTATGAAAAGTCTCCCCGGAAGTCATGCAGTGAGAACAGAGTAGAGTTAACTGCTGACCTCAAGAACCTGGGTAAGAAGCAATTTCCAGGCGTGGCTTCCCAAGTCAGCCAAAGACATCACCAAGAAACCAGGATGGAGGTTCTCTTGGGGAGGAAGTTACACTAGAGCTCCAGCTTACATCACACACAGTTACGAGCTCCAATTGGGTTGTGATTGACAGTAAAGGACAATTCATCTCTGGATTTTTGTGATAAGGAAATCCTTTTGAAGACAAAATCCTCAAAGGCATAAAAAAAATGAGTCACAAGCAACATGAATTTTCAAAAATTCCTCTAATAAAGACATAGTCACTGGTTGGAGATTATTTCCATGTCATGCACAGATCAATGGGAAATGTGCCCCTGAAAAGTCAATCTAAAAGATAAATGACAGAAACAAAATCTACAGAGCACAAAGGTCAATGCTCCTGTTAAGAAATGCTAATCCTCACAGGTGCTCACAGAATATAATCATTGGCCTATAAATAGCAGGAGAGACTTTAGGATAGGTATTTTTAACTGCTGGTGAAGGATCTGTGAAGGTTTCTTCACAGGCTGCCAAGAAAGGTGCTAATGGCTGATTTCTTGCCTCCCCTTGTGCTCCAGTTGCTCAGCTCATCTGAATGCCTCTGACTTGCCTAAGACTTGAAGATCACAAGTGTTTCCACCGTGTTTACACAGCCATTTCTAGGGGAGATTGTTCCCCCGTGTTCTGGCTCTTACAGTCTTTCCTCCCCTCTTCCATGATGTTCTGTGAATCAAAGATGTAGGATTTGTGTTGACATATATGTTGGGGCTGGGTTTCCCACGCTTCCTTAATTTCTGCATTGTGCCCTATTGTGATTTTCTCTGATGGTCTGATGGTCCAAAGAGCTTCTTGGATAAGGGATCTCAGCTACACTTATCTGTGGGTGCAAGGATAAGATTTTTAACGTAGTAAGGATCCTTCTGATCTAGTAAAGTTGTGACAGTAGATTTCTTTCTAAAGTCCATGACCTCACTAGGCCAGGGAAGCTGGCTGGTTTTATAGCACCAGACATGACATTCCTCCTGCTGAGTGGGCCTTAAGTCCAATTACACAGCTGTTGGTTCCCACCAACATGGGAGCATCACTTACTGAAACATCATGGTGAGCTGGCCATGCTAGTCATTGTAATTCCGAAATATCCCAGCTGGGTAGGACTGTTCATTGTTTCCCCTCCCTTGGCAGGTCACATTTTAGGTACTGTGGAAGCTAGACTACAGGAAGGAGGCTTTCAAGTCAGGCCCAGCGTAAACCATCTGGCTCCTATGTCCTAAACGTGAACTAATCAGGAAGGGAGAAATTTTCATGGGGGTCCCACCCCTAAACAAAGAAGTATAGGTAATTAATGACTACTGGGAAGGGAAAATTGGCCTCCCTCAAGGAAAAGTCCCCCTTAATGGTTATCCAACACAAAGTGGTCAGTCCTGAAACCACATACATACAAACAACAAAAGTGGATTCAGCAGGTTGTGTTTATATATTTGTGCATATACATATATATGTGTATATGTATATATATGTGTATGTATAGGTATGTAGGTATATACATACACACACACATATATATACATGTATATACCTATACATACACATATATGTATGTGTATGTATGTATATATATGTGTGTGTATATATATGTGTGTGTGTACATATGTGCAACAGTAACAATCAAGTAAAGATGTTATCAGTTTGAGAATGGGAACATGAGAGAGTGTGGAGGGAGGATACCTAGGAGGTCTAGAGGGAGGGAGGGAAGGTGAAAGTGATGTGACTATATTTTAATTTAAAAGATTATAAAAGAATTAACTTCATATCCACATAGGTCAAAAACACCAACTTAGAACAGAATAAAATATCATATATCGTATGTGATATTTATATAAATTCATGGATACAAATACCCATAGACAAAGTATGAAGATAAAATAGAAGATTATGTTTCTCGCTGAACCCAGAGCTCATGGGTTTTTGTGTTGCGTGCATTTTAATAAATCCATGCTTGCTCCGGCTAGGTGCCAACAACTGCCCCCAAGGCTAGCTTATGTTTTTCCCATAAATGCCAGAAGCTGCAATTGCTCTACACGACCATCCACCCCCATGGCTGGTTCTGATGACTACCAACAATGCCCGGCAGCTGTGCCCTCTCTCTTGCCTACCTGAACCACTGTGAATGGAAAATGCCAGACAATATTAATATTTAAAATCAGCCAGATGTCACAACTGCTGGGCTCAGAATATATTGTCCTAAGCTCATCAGCTATTCTATGTTGGGATTCTTCCAGTGGTGGAGGGCACAACCTGGGTCTAAAAGCCCCCAGGCATACATAGTGTCTGTCTTCTGTGCTCCACAGCCTGACCAAAACCACTCTTTCTCTATCTCGTGTGCTCCTCTTCCTCTCTGGGACCTGGAAAACCCACCTCCATATCTTCGCCCAGTGATTAGCTTCTGCCATCTTTATTTAGCCAATCAAACAATTAGGGAATTATATTTTAGTTATCAGCTCCTCCCCCTACAATTCTGCTAGGTTGGCTGGTGAGCAAGCCTGAGGAGTCTTCTCTTTCTGCTTATCCATCACTAGGATTACAGGTACTATGGATCTAGCTTTTAGGTGAGTACTATGGATCCAAACAGAGGACCTAACACTAGTACAGCAAGCCCTCGCCATGTAACATTCCCCCCAGCTTCCTCCCCCACCCCCATCCATATATACACACCTATTTTAAATTTTCTCTGGATTACTTACACTGTTGAACACCATGTAATAGTTAAGACTGTTGTTTAGGGAACAATGTCAAACAGTGTTTGCAGGTGTTCACTACAAAGGAGTCCCCTGAGTAGTATCTGTCTGAAACTGTTGAATTGGTGGATTCAGCGACATGGTAGTTCTTGCTTTGATCTAAGTACTTAGGAAGCAAAGACCTATAGATCTTTCTGAGTTTGAGACAAGCCTGGTCTACTGCAAAAGTATTTTTTTAATTCACCTAAAGTAACTGTCATCTCAGAGTTCTCAGAGTAGCTCCATCTGCTAATCTAGGCATAGACCTGAAAGCTTTTAGTTTCTGCTTAATCTTATCTAGGCCTAGAATAGACTCATAGACTTATTGCTGAATAAACTCACCCTTTCTAGCTCTTTCTGAACTCTGCTTGGCTGGTTTAACTCAGCTATTCTGGTTCAAAATTCTTCTTCACACTAACTGACTCAAAGTGGCTTCTCTCAGCTTCTAACTGAATTGCTTTACTTGGCCTCAAACTAACTCTAGCAATCTGTTCTAGTCTTCTGGCTCCTTCTGGCTTATTCTGACTTCACATGTGTCTAGTTTTTCTCTCTCAACCTGCCTCTGTAAAACTCTTCCAGTAAAACTTCCTCTCTCCTTCTGTGTCAGCACTGGTCTCTCTTAAGTAGGCTCCTTTTTCTCTGTGTTCTCATGAAAGCTGGGCATATCCCATTCTGTGAAATCTTTCTCTGATTCATCATTTTGTGTATTACTCAATTAGACATCACTTTTAAACATAGATGCTTTCTTCTACAAACTAACTTTACCTTCAATGTTTGGGATTAAAGGTATTTACTAAGGGTACATCTGTATTCCAGCCAGAGTATCCATGTTGCTGGATTAAGGGTGTGTGCTAAGGCTGAGCCACACATCTAGAAACATATTTTTCCAGTAAACAACACAATCTCCAGGTTCACAGTGCAATCAAATATCCCACAACAGTCTACATCATGAACTCTAGGCTAGCCATGGCTATATAACAAGACTCTGGCTCAAAACAAAATTTAAAAAAAAAAAAAAAAAAAAAAAAAAAAAAAGAAGTCTCTATAGATGTGGCATCCAGGATCTAGAGAGTAACCACAGAGAGCTTCATGCATTGGGGCAGAGCAAGGACTATGTGAGACACAGTAGGAAGGTGGTTGGCTACAGGCCACAGAGAGGACTCAAAAGAAAACAATTCTGCCAGCATCTTGGTTTGGAGCACCAGAACTGTGAGAAAATTAATTCTCTTTTCTTAAGCCAAGGATTCCCCATTGTGTTTTGTTATAGCAGCCAGTGCTGACTAGTACACTGCTCACAGACCTTCCTGAGTGCCATTCCTAGCCCTTTGCCCTTGGCCCACATGACCTCTTCTGTGTCTTACATCGACAGACATCAGTATGGATGGCAGATGTAACATCCCTTTGGGTTCAGGCAGGTAGGTCTCAATACCCAAAGAGAACTCAGTGTACCTCTTAGTTACTTTCCAGATAGCTGGGGCAACATATCTCACAAAGGCAACTTAAGGAGGAAGGGTTTGTAGTCCATCACAAGCAGGAACCTGAGGCAACAGTTCACATGGCACCTGCAATGAAGAAACAGAACCAAGGGTGTTGGCATTCAGCTCTTCATGCAGTGTAGGACTAAGGCCTATTGGATGGTGCTGTCCACATTAGGGTAGGATTTCCCACATAAACTGACCAATCAATGGAATCTCTCACTGGCATGACTAAGAACTAAACAATCCCTACTTGGGTGAGCCTGAAGTTTTCTCTCTCATAGTTGGTTTCTATCAGATTCTATCAAGTTGATACTTAACAAACAGTCACAGCCTCTAACTACAGACTACAAAGGCCTTCTGGATCCAGAGCACCTGAAAGCTGGAGAGATCCCTGCAGCTGATGTGAACCCATCCACTGCTACAGAGACTGGGAAAGAGGATCTTGTGGGTATCTTAGCTTGCCTATAAGGAAGCTGGATGGAAATATAGTTTCTACTTGAAATTCACACTTATTTATATAGGATTAAAAAAAGAGAGGTAAATATATCATCACCATCATGTGTCATCTGTACCCTTCCTCACACCTCCCTGTGATATCTGAGGGTTACTGTTTCTTTCCTTCTTGTGTGTCCTTCATTTCCTTCCACTACCATGTTTCTTCCTCTTCAAGTTCTATGATCCCTTGGCCTTCTTATAACAGGCAGAATATTCCTTGTCAGAAGTGCTTGGTACCAACAATATTTCAGAAATTTTTAACTTTGGAATATGTACATATATAAAATGAGATATCCTAGGTATCTAAAAAACTTCTAAAAGATCTGTAATAGCTCTCTGGATAGTGTAGCCACAGTTCTTGAAGACCAAAGCCTAGTGTTTTATTTGCATATCAATTTAGTCAATTACCCCAAGTTCCCTTTTGATTATCCCACAAATCAGCATGTTATGACCTTAGCCCCTTAAATATTAGAAAAAGACAGCAAGTACATTTTTTTAACAAGACAAGTCCTATGGAGTTCACTGAGCACAGGGATTGTGGCTGCCAAATCTAGACACAGAGCTACTTTTTTAAATTTTTTTTTTATTGATTTAAATTTTATTGCATTATGAGAAAAGATACATAACTTGAGTTTATCTGAATTTGGTAAAACTTAAAAACATATTTTAAGTAAATAGAATTACATCACATTCTTCTTCCCCTTTTGTACCCCAACTCCTCCCAGAGACCCCCCTTCAATACTTGCCATACCTTTCATTATTTTTTTTATTTTATCATATTCTTTAAAATTTATAAAATGTAACAATAAAAATGAGTATTATAAAAATTGTTTAATATAAAACAATCAATTTAACAGTCTTTTGTAGATGCTTGTTTACAGCAGTACTGAAAATACATGTTTTTCTCATAAATTTTATATAACGCCAAGCATATTAACTTTATGATATTTTAAAATAATATATCGTTATTAGGCTTTTATTGTTATTATTATTATTATTAGATGTTTTCTTTATTTACAATATCTCCTTTCCCAGGTTCCCCTCCAAAAAATAAAAATAAAAATAAAATAAAATAAAAAAACAAAAACTAAAACAAACCCCTGTTCCCTCCCCCTTCCCCCTGCTCATCACCCTACCCCCTCCTGCTTACTGGCCCTGGCATTCCCTTACACTGGAGCATAGAACCTTCACAGGGCCAAGGGACTCTCCTCCCATTGATGACCAACTTGGCCAACCTCTGGTATACATATGCTGCTGGAGCCATTAGTCCCACCATGTGTACTCTTTGGTTGGAGTTTTAGTCCCTGGAAGCTCTGAGGGTACTAGTTAGTTCATATTGTTGTTCATCCTAAGGGGCTGCAAACCCTTCAGCTCCTTAGGTCCTTTCTTTAGCTCCTTCATTGGGGACCCTGTGCTCAGTCCAATGGATGGCTGTAAGCCTCTATTTCTGTATTAGTCAGGTACTGTCAGAGTCTCTCAGGAGACAGCTATATCGATTCCTGTCAGCCAGCACTTGCTGGCATCCACAATAGTGTCTATATTTGATGACTGAATATGGGAAGAATTCCCAGGTAGAACAATCTCTGAATTGTCCTTCCTTCAGTCTCTGCTCCATAGTTAGTCTCTACAACCCCTTCCATGGGTATTTTGTTCCTCCTTTTAAGAAGGAAGGAAGTATCCACACTTTGGTCTTCCTTCTTCTTGAGTTTCTTGTGGTTTGTGGTTTGTACTTTGTGTATTCCAATCTTCTGGGCTAATATCCATTTATCAGAGAATACATAACATGTGTGTTCTTTTGTGATTGGGTTACCTCACTTAGGATGATATTCTCCAGATCCACCCATTTCCCCAAGAATTTCATAAATTCATTGTTTTTAATAGTTGAGTAGTACTCCATTGACACAGAGATACTTTTATGGGAGAAGGATTTGTTTTCCAACTCCTTCACTACCTAAGCTTGGCTGTCCAGAACCTTGTTCTCTAGGCAGACCTTGAACTCAAAGATCTACTTGCCTTTGTAAAAACAAACAATAAGCATAGCTGGGTGGGATCCTACCCTGAGATCAGTACTTCCTCACTTCCTGAAGCTCCTTTATTACTTAAATCCTGACCCTTGTTTTTGTTTTTGTTTTTAAACTATTCCTTTCCCTTTACTGACTGCAGCTGCCTCTGTTCTTTCAGGTCCATAAAGTCCCTCATACAGTTCATATTCTATGCTTATATTTTGCATAGTTGAGAAATCCTTTGCATAGTTGAGAAATCCTGTTTATATATCCTTTAACTCATGTTTTCAGAGTTCTTTCCCACAGCCTTAAGGGCTGTCCTGAAGGTCGCAGCATTACCATTTTGCTGATGAGCATTAATTAGATACAGTCTTGACTCCCAGAATTGTGATGTTTCAGACTATTATGGAGTCATTAACCTTGGCAAAGAGAACATTCCCCAATAATCCTGGCAAGGAGAAAATTCCCTGAGGAAAGAACATGAAGGAAAATATGTACATTATTATACAAGCAAGCTTCACACCTATAGTAACCATCAGCACTTGAGGAGACCCATGCCTTGCTGGCCTTGCTTTGGGGGCAAGAACTGTGTCATACTATCTCCTCTGTGGCCATGCTGGAGCCTGAACTGAAGAAGTTTGCAGCCTGAGCTCTGGAAACGAAGGACAGACAAACACAATGGAAGACGGAATACTGTGCTCAACATAAAATGGAGAGGCAGCATTGCTGCAGTGTGTTGACCTGGGGATGGCTGTATCTCTAGTGGCTCTTTGTGAAACTCTTGGGAATGCTGAGGTATGGGGGAGGTGGCAATTGATGATTGGCAGGACCACCTGTCAGCTGTTAAACATCAGCTATGTCACAAAGTTCTGAAATTTTGGTTCTGATTTACTTCTCTCTCTCTCTCTCTCTCTCTCTCTCTCTCTCTCTCTCTCTCTCTCTCTCTCTCTCTC
>JADRCD010159452.1:0-17613 GCA_019843815.1 Montemys delectorum | reverse complement strand
CTCTCTCTCTCTCTCTCTCTCTCTCTCTCTCTCTCTCTCTCTCTCTCCCAATGCCTTTTTTAAAAATAAATCAGTATCAGTGTAACCAGATCTAGTTAGGAAGAGAATACAAATTGGCATTTCTTCCACCTGTTGCAGGGAGTTACATTTATCACTAATCGTTCCTAGCAGGCCTTTGACAAGGAGCCTTCAATGTCCATAGTCATCATCCTTCTTCAGGTGGAAAAGGAGCCTACTGGTCAACGGAGGCTTCAGAGAGCAATCCAGGAACTGAGATGAAGCACTAGTTCTTACAACATGCAACAATAAGTAATAGCTTTTCTTTTTCATCCGCATAAGTTGTAAGATGACTTGACCTTTTGCATAATTAAATTTAGAAGAGATTGAACACTTGGTAGCTCCACATCATGGGAGGCTTCATTTCAGCATAACACATACCCTGACTCTCTTTTACATGCTCTGGGTCTCGAAAGCACTTCCTCTTTGGCCAAAATTTGAACATCTCAAGGAAGCTTGATGAATATAAGCCTGAGAACAAGGCCACCTAGTGCCAGTCCTCATTGAATGCCCCCACCCAGCTCCCATCCCTACCCCTACTTCCAACCCCCACCCTCCATCCTCCATGGAGTAGTAGGTAACACCTTGCTCATATTTCTGATTGACACAGAGAGCGTCAGAGTACTCAGTGTCTGAGGTCATGTGAGCAGGAGAATGTGAGCCTGCTTACAACCCAAGAGTAATAACAGGTACTGCTAGCTGATGGGGGCATTCACTCTTAATTAGCTTACTTCTCATTACAACCTCATTAATTATCTCAGTACCAGTGAAGAGCTTGATGTTTAGACAGAGTTACATCACTCATCCAAGCTCACAGACAGAGGTATCTGAATGCATACCTGTGCCTTTTGACCTCTGGGTATCACCCGGAACTCTGCCCATGAGTAAAGGGGAGAGAATGAGAGGCAGCTGGTCACTTGGACCCACAGATGCCACCCCCTGGGAGCAGTTGTCTCTGATCTTGTGTCAGCTGTGGAGAGAAAGTCTGAGGGATGGCAGGGAGCACCAACAAAAAATTAAAGGTCGGATTTATTTTAAAAACAAATTACCACCCATTCACCATGAGCAGAATGCAGCATTTTAAAAAACTTCCTTTTGTAAGGAACACCATACACTGTGGGTAGAATAATAGTGGAGATGTAAGCTAGTGTAGGCATTATGAGAAATACTAAAGGGTTTTAAAAACATAACAAAACTAGCTGGTTGCAGTGGTACACTCAGGAGGCAGAGTATCTTGTTGCTACTTCATAAGTGTCATTTTGCTACTGTTGTGAATTGTAACGTAAATACCTGAAACTCTAACCCAAAAGGGTCTCAACCCACAGGCTGAGAACCACTGTCTTACCAATTCAGAAGGACGTCTTTGTCCTGCTCTGACAGGTTCCTCTGACTTAGAATAGGACTCTGGGTGGTCGTTATCAATGTGTTATTTTCTTTCTGCCACTTTTGTTAACTAGTTTAAGTCTCATTGGTTAATATGTGCCATGGAGATGAGGAGAGGGCAGGTGTGGCCATCCCAGAGGAGCGTGTCCTATGGTGTTTCAATAGATCCATTACTAAATGAAAATATAAGACACAGAGGGTCATCACTTGGTGCTAGATTACATGAGACAATTAGTAGTGATGCTGAAGAACACCATTAGCTGAACATATGTAACCACGTCTGGAGACAATGTACCATGGGCCCATTTTGATGACAGAACAACAAACTCTATACTCTATACTCCCAAGGACACAGAACAGGTAGTGCTAAAGACACATGCTCAAACCAGACTTTGTACTTCAAGCCATGAGACTGATTTAACTTCTGGTGAGAAAGATAAGGAAAGATTAACAATCTGACATCTTTATGGCAAGGTGCAAGATTGGCCAAAGAGGTAAGGATGATGAGTTGTAAGAACAAGGCCCTGTGTTTTATCTGATCAGAATGAACAGTGGCTGTTTTATGAGCTGGTGAGCAGACCTGAGGTACCAGCTGCCGATCAGTGGGTCTGGGATCCAGCACAACTCCGAGTCTGCTATAACCTCTGCTTTCAGCAAACAAGATCTGCTCCTACTTCCTGGACAAGTGGCTTCTTGGTCCTTGGTTATCCCACTTTAACATGATGCAGAGTGGATCCTCCCAGCAGAAATCGTTTCACAGAGCCCCTAGGACGAGGTTGCACCTCAAGGGGCAAAGCTTCATCTTTCCCAGTCCTTCCCCCTTTAAATCACAGAGAACAGCTGTGAGGCTTACCCAATCTGCAGAACTAAGTTCCTGAGCGTGGAGGGTCTCACAAGCTGCAAGGACTTCTTGCTGCCTTGCCCTCCCTCCACACACGCCGGTCAGGGAGATTCACCAAGTGATGTACACAGCCTCACTCTGAGTGTGGCTTCCCGTGTTTCTTGGCAGCTTCATCTGTTTTCCCTGTGGACCCAGACCCCAGACTGAGCAGGAAGGACCTGGGTGACATGCTGTGTCCATTCCTCTTGCTGAACTGACCCACGGATGCCAGAGGCCGTGGTGGTATCATATTTCATAAAGCAGGCCTCCTGACAAGGAATTTCAGGGAAACCCAGGAGCCTTCTCTATAATGAGATGCCTCCTTACGCTAAACCCATCACAGCCCAGCAGCCTTGTTGGCCAAGAGAGAACAGCTCCTACACATGGGCACTTTCTTGGGCCCTGCTCTGTGCTAGGTGCTATTCTAGTGCCCGCCCTGGAACTTCCTGATAGAAGGCAGGGAAGGCTCTCATGTTGTTTTAAAGGCAGACACAGCTGTGTCAACAGGTAAAAGGGCATCTTACCAGACAGAGCTACAGCTCAAACCCATGCCTCCTCTTTCTTCTCAATGATATTCCAGCAAAGAGCAGAGCTCTGAGGAGTCCTGTATCTAATGATAACAGCTCCCTCTCCCTGAGTTTTGGCTTGTGACAGATTTCATTTCATAAGCAGTATCATAGTAGACTTTATAAAATCCAAGTCAGAACTTGACCTCTGTTCGAAGATGAGATTGTGAGAATTTTCATACCAACGACAGGCTACAGCTATAAAGAGCTGAACCACGTGACCCCCAAGGCCTTGCCTTTCAACAACTGGGCTCTGTCGGCCTTGTGAAAAGTACCTGTGGTTGGCTCTAGGAGCTCACCGGCCTTTGGCTGTCCCATTGGACAAGCAGGAGAGGAGCCAGGTGTGGAGCCAGCCAAGTTGGCTCTAAGCTTTCAGATCCGGCTACTATTATGTGTGCCTGATGTGGGGACAGTCATTTATCATTAACCTGTTTAATGCTTAGAATATCCTTGTTGAATGAGTCTATTATCTACACTGTTGACACCATCTCTTCATAGTTTAAGTGACTCTTCCAGGGGCTGCACATGTAGTTAGTGTGTAGCTGAGCCTGGCTAGTGGCTAAGAAATGGCTCCTCTGACAGATAACACTTGTTGGTTGGCTCAACACATAGTCCCTCTCCATTCTCTTGGCCACCTCCACTGAAGGGATATTCCTCGACTTAGCTAGCCCCTGGAAGCAGCCCTAGCCATGGCGTATCAGCAGAAACCCATTAGTAGTTTCTGTGCAGGCTGTGGCTTTTCCTGATGAGGGTACCATGGGCTCTGCGCCTCACTACCCCATACTCTCAGTGGATGGTATGCCTCCAGGAATGCCAGCTATCTTTCGACTTTGTAGGAGAGTCCAAGAACACGTGCTCTGTCGCCGCTGAGTCATATGCCTAACATCCTCAGCTGCCTTGTGAGTGAGCACAGGCAGCAAACTCAAGCTGCTCTGTTTAAAGCTCTGTAAGGATGGCCACACACACTTCTGCTGCTGCTGCTGCACATAGGTCCATCTAGAGCAGGAAGCTGTGAGAAGCCTTGCTCCTCGCCCTGGTCATGCACATTTCGTCCTGTAGAAGCCTCATGCCCTGGTCATGTGCATTAACTACTTTAGAAGCCTCAAGCCAGACTGGCTCAAATTGAAGCGCATGGATGTGGTAATAAAGCTTCAGGAATGGCTAGATTCATGCAAAATAGATGTTTCATTTCCTCTTCAATGTGTGAAAAGCAGACCAGCGGCTGGGAACGGATAAGAAATAAACCCGGTGGATCTTCTGGGAGCAAAGGTCATAGGTACCAGCTTCTCCCTACAACACCTCAGGATCTATCCAACCCATGAGAAAAGCCTTCTCAAGAGAAACAGAGAGGACTACATTTTAGGAGCCAGAGGAAAAGTAAACAGAAGTGCTCTCTTCTCTCTTGAACACTTAGTGTTGAGTTGACTGTATTCCTCAGGGGCTAGCAGAGGCATCTCTGTCAAGTGTCTGTGTTCAGCCCTGAGCAACGAACAAAATCCCATTATGAAACCGACCAGCCATGTAGCACTGGAGAAGGCCTTCAAGTTTTCTAAGCCTAGGCTACAAATTGGGCTACTAAAAATGCCTCAGACCTATGCTGTCATAAGCTTAAGTTACAGAAGTCACACCACACAGGTGATAGATAAGGTCCCCTCTGCTTCTCTTTGACAAGAGGCAGAGGCTACTTGTCATGAGCTTTCTTCATACCCACAAGGCCTCTGTGTCTCTGTAAGCTCCTCTGTGGCAGCCATAATGCTTCTGTAAACTTACAGCTCCCCTGAGAACAGAGGCATTGGCAGCCAGGGTTGCACACAGTCAGGTTCAGTTCTTGAGTTGTGATGGATGTCCTGATTAAAGGACTAACATGACAGTCAAACTCTCCATTTGGTGGCCTTGACTTTCCCAGCATTAACTTTTTTATATCTAAAAAAGCAAATTGTACTGGGGTAGGTCAAGACAAGAGCAGAGGGTCAAGGAGAAAGCCAACTCATGAGAGCCAGGCCAGGAGGAATGCCATCGGAGGCCCATTTAGCACTATGATTTGATACTGAGATAAAATATTGAGTGCAATAAATTTAACTCTAAGTCAGACAACACCAAAAAAAATTTTTTTGGTCCATCTAAGTCTGGGTAGGCTTCTTATTAGTCAAGAGTATAAGTCATAAATCTCCTTGTAGACGTGAGCACAGGGCACTTGACACCCCGTGCTGTCTCCTGCTTTCAGATAGGGTTGATGGATCCTTTCCCTCACATTTATTTTAGCCATTAATGTGACACCTTAGATGTTGAATCAGACAGAAATAGAAGACAGAAAGCTTGGTCCTGTCAGATGGTCTCAATACAAGTCTAAGAGCCCAGCCTCCACATGCTCTTGACATCACCCAGAAGTCATCAGGCTGCAGATGCAGAGACAAGATCTAGATGGAGGCGTGTGAGGAGCAGGGAAACGCAGGCAGAGGATAGGCTAAAGGATAAGATGGCTGCTGCAGCTATGCCTGCTGGGATGTTGCTTTCCTGCAGGAGCCCTGGAAGTCCCATCTTGGATTGTTCCAGGAAGCAATGGATGGTTCTAACTGTTGGAGCTGAGGCAACACAGCTATGTCCACACTGATCCCAGAACCCCATGTGCTCAAACTTGAAAAAAATGCTCTTGATGTAGAAATGCATCCTGTCAGCCCCTGCCCTGTACACACCATGTCTGCAGAAGTGGTCCTGGACACACAGGCCAGGACACAAAGCATCAAGACTGGTGGAGGCCTGGGAGGCAGACTCAGCCAGAACGTCAGGCTCCCAGAAAGAATGCAGAATCCCTCACTCTTGAACAATTGTTTTCTATCACTGTTTACTTTTCCCCTTGAAAAGCAATCTATGGAGTGAGAAAAAAAAAAAAAAAAAAAAAAAAAAAGAAGTCTCCAAAGTCCATTCCAATCCATCTCCTCTGCAGCTTAATTTCCATTCTAATGTTCGTGTGGTTCCCAGTGGCACTGGGCACTCATTATTCTGCTGCTGTGGCTGTTGCTACTATCTCCCACCCCAGAATCTGATATCTTGTTAGGGGCTGCATGGACTCACTTAGGGACTAGAGATAGGATGGGAGAGTTAGGGCATCTGAGGAGGGGTCCGGGGTGGGGGTGGGGGCTGGCACTCTGGGAATAATCTTAGTATGACTTCATACTTTCTGGCCCCCAAAGTGGGCTTCCTGTCGCTTCGTGTGGCTATCAATTGGACACCAGAGTTTGCATTCTATGCTGATGCTTGAATGACACATTACACCCTGGATGAAGGAAGGATAGGCATGGGGCACAGAAATCTGCTTATCTGGGATTCTGCATCATCCCTGTGTTGAAGGTGGTGCTCACTGTGTTGATAACAGCTCCTGAGCTGAGAGCATGCCTGGGATTTGAATCTTAGAGCCACTCCCTGTTTGCTGTATGACCTTGGACAACTAGTATTACCTCTCTTCACCTCAGTTTAATCATCTTACCACTGAACATCAGCGGTATAGAGCCATATCACTAAACAAATCAGTAGGCACAATTTCCTGGAAGGCTGATGGGCAGTTAGTATTTGTTAGTATCAGTGTTAGCTGAAATTAATTTCATTGTCATCAGACGCCTTCTGGGATTTGCCAGGGTGCAGGGGCTGGAACTGAAGTCGCCAGCATGTCCAGCAGTGTGTGTGCTATATTATCTTGCTGCAGTGGGTATGGTCCGTGTCTGTCAACTCCTGCTACACTAGATGCCAACTTAGAATATTGGCTGGACCTGTGGATCCCTCCACTATTTCACAGGCTGCATCCATACTATTTCAAGTCACCTGGCCTAGTGACTCAGCAATTTGACTCGTTTATGAGGGAGGCAGAAGAGCAGGAGGGCAGAGAGGAAGGCACAGCTGTTCTGATTTTCCTCGGATGGGTTTGGATGTTGGACCAAGACCACAGCCCTGGCAAGCACTAGAGCGTTCATTTATATCCCATCAACTGGAGTCCCAGGGCTTGCCCAGAATCCTGTGCTGCCCTTCAGAAGCTTGCCCTGCTTCCAGGGCTCGCTCTGTGCCATCCCAGCTCAGGAGCAGTGGGCGGGGGGGATGGTTCTACCAGCAAATCTCTGAAAACAGAACAGAGGCTGTTTCATAATCTGCAAATGCTGGATGCAGTCCAGACGGAGAGAGTGAAGCTGCCCTACTTAAAAGAGCTTCAGAGAAGCAAATTCCCAGCGCATTGCAGACCTGGGAAGAGCTGCCACCTTCAGGCCAACTGAGAATGACAGGTTCCCTAAAGGTGTTTAGACCAGGTACCTCTCAGACCAATGCTCGTGCCCTTTGGCAGGCAAAGAGCCTCAAGGCCAAGACAGAGTCTACTATACTTTGCTGACTGCTTTAGACTCCTTGCTTCCCTCCTTGTGTGAAGACAGATTCTAGCTGTCCCCACTGAGCCTGAGCTAGGTCCCCAGGTAAGAGGACACAACTGTTTCTAGCAGCTCTCCTTAAGCAGGAGGGGGTGGGTTGGTGAGCAGGGGGAAGGAACAGGGTTTGTTTTAGTTTTTTTTTTTTTCTTTTCTTTTCTTTTCTTTTTTTCTTTTTTGGAGGGGAACCTGGGAAAGGAGATATTGTAAATAAAGAAAACATCTAATAAAAAAACCTCTAAAACAAAACAAACAAACAAACAACTTGTTTTGTAGGATGTCACCAGTGGCCTTAGTCTATGACTGCTCTGCAAGATTAAAATGCCAGTCACAAAAGAGATCCAGGCTGAAGATGACTTTTGCAAACTGGGACAGGACTGAAAAGTCGAAGGCTCTGCTCTCAGCATGAGAATGGGCGACCGGATCAGCAGCTTCCTGTCTGTATGCTGCCACCAAATTGCTTAGAGCCCTCAGTGCCCTGAAGCCTCCGGCCATCAAACCACCAGCCCCTTGCTTGCCTGTGGTCTTCTCAGAGTCTGCATTATTGTCAAGGAGCAGTAGTTTTGAGCTGCTTGTCCTGAGTCAGAGACACAGAGTTACTCTTCCGTGTGGACAAGACTGACTCGAGTAGATGTAAGGGGTGTTTGGTGTTAGGCCTCCTGGTAGTCACAGCTCTCTCAAGTCCCAGGCTTTGCTCTATGTGAGCTTGCCAAACTCAGCAAAGTCAGAATTCTCTGGAGCAGAAAAGAACGGAGCACAAAAGGCCACATGGGACAGAAAACAGTGGAGCTAGCCAAGGAGCTCAAATCACTTGTCCAAAGATTCTTAAGTTGCTGACTGAAGCTGCTCCCAATCGCACACTCTCTGGGCTCTCTCTGGCAGCCCTTTCAGGCAACCTTTGCTTAGAGACTTGTTTTTTTTTTTTTACAGAGACAGTGGAATCTCTTTGTGGGATGATCACAGAGGCAAATGTGGGAGCTTCTATACATTCATACACTTGGAAGGGACATTGTGTTATATGGAAGGGCCTAAGGATGGGACAAGGGGGAGGGGAAGCTGAACTCTCCACTAAGGAGACTCCTCAGAGCTCATTAGAGGCCTCTCTGCTGCTGGTACAGCCTCTCTACTGCATACCTGGCTGCCAGATAATGAGAAACTTCTGATTTGAAGCTCAGGTTGTGGGTGCCTGATACCTCCTTCTTGTGTGATCGAAGGTCAGCCTTTGGAGGAGAGGTCAGATAACAGAAGACCCCCTTCTCCTAAAGTGCCCACTTGAAAACTGTGGGGTTCAGCTGTCCTCTTCAGGGCCATCGCTGAGGAAAGAGAGGTGTTCATTCGGACAGAGCAGGCTACAATAGAATGGAGCCATCTGCATGCCTGGGTTCCTTCCTGTCTTGGAACAGCTCCAATGAACCTGCATCCTACCCTAATGATGCTCAGAAAGACTTTTGTAAATAAAATCTTCATAGTTGCAAACATAAAGAAAGCAGTTTCTCTAATACCCAGTTCTCCCTCATAATTTCATTCTTCAAACCCAACGTCCACAGCTACAGGTCTAAAGCAATGAATGAAGCTGTTGGAGTCTGTGTAGGATGAGGATAATGGGCATGCACTGGCCCAGCCAGACACTGTTCCCAGCTGCCAGGCGCCATGTCCCCCACTAACACTCAAAACATGAGGCCTGCCACCAGTCACTTCCAGCCTTATCTTATCGATCCTTTTAAAAGAAGGCAGTAGCAAGTTATTAGCAATTTTCCAGAGTCTCTGCCTCCTGGTAAGATGTTTTCCATCTATGGAGCTAAAGTCATATATCTTTTAGAGCTCTAACTCTGGGGGTTACCAAGGGGGTTCCCCAGAGTAAGCTATTGGTGCCCACAGACAAGGGGCAATGACATTAGGGAATTCACTGTGTTTTTTTTTTTTTTTCTACTAATTCTGTGGCTTCAAGGAATCAAGTGTGGAGGGAGCCTGATAAGATCAGTGTTTTGGTTTGTTTGTTGTTAATTTGGTTTGCTTGTTTAGCTTATATTGAAATCTTTATTTCTCTCATTTGAGAGAGAGGTCACAGGGAGAAAAGGCCGCAGGTGCATGGGGTGACAGCGCTGTCCTGCCCCTGCTCACTTAGTTCTGAATCCCAGCCCCTGTGTTCCCCAGCAGAAACACAAGGGGAAGCAACAGCCACCTCACCTCTCTGTCCCATGACCTCTTCTCATTCCCGAAATGAAGAAGTCTGGGGATGATGGCCACTCTGACTCACCCCGCTCAGCAGAGGCTCCTGCATGTGAGTAAACAGGAGAAGCTGGGTGGCAGAGAAGCAGCTTAAGCTGAGCCTTCTCAAACAAGGCCAGCCCAAGACCCAGGACCCCTAGAGACCTGGCCAGGACCAACTTTTAGGACTGCATAAGTCCAGTGTTTACCCTGGGGTGGCCAAGGTAACAAAGACCAAGAGGAAGCCAGGCATTCAGAAAGCTCTGGAGAAGCATTAGGGCTTCAGGCTTTCAGGCCAGAGTCTGCAAACCAAATCTGTCTCTGTAGCCAGGCATAGATGCTTTCAAAGGCATTGCTGGCTTAGCTTAGCCCAGGATGTCCCATTCTGCCCCCTTGCTCATCTGCCTTAGTGTCCCCATCGTCCTTTACCTAACGATGGTCCCAAGCTGGTGAGGATGCCAGCCACTGCCTCCCTTGTATGCTGTGCCCACCCTATTTACTGTCCTATCCTGCAATTAGTGTAGGATTATAGATGTTATTTAGCTATGGAGGCAAATGGAGGTGCCAACATGCATTTATCCAGCCAGTAGCTGGCTTTGGGTCTCTTTGTTTTATTATTTGTTTTTCCCGGTGTTTATGCTGTGGTAAGTTACTGGTATATACAGCTACAAAAATAATATAGTTAATGGATATTACTATAATCCTATATAAACATAATTTTACAGCTAATCCTTTTTATTATTGTTACTATTGGGGTTATATGATTTAGTTTTGAATAAGCAATTATTTATGTGATAAAATATACCCCAAAGAATGCCATTTAAAGCTCCCTCCTCAGCGTCTGTTCTTTGACAACCAGACCCCTCCTCGGAGGTGACCACAACTGAATACGATCATGTTTCCTCCAAGACAGCAGTATGGATAAACGTAATAATTTGTTACATTTCTTTTACCCTTCTTGTGCAAATCTCTTCCTGGCCCCTCTTGCTGCTCCTATTTCTCAGGGTTCATTCCATCTCAGCATACAAAGAGCCGCTGTGATCTATTTATAGCTCCATGGTTGGAAGACACCATTAATTATGTTTTTAATCTCAAGAGGTAACTTTTTCCCTCCTCCCCTCTCTGTCAGATGCACTAGGCTGCACCTTTGATCTGGTTCACTGGCCTCCTGGTCTGTGGACTCTGGAGTGAGGTTCTAGGCTGAGCAGCAGGTTGGTATAAGCTGGACACCTAGATGTCAGCAGAGTGGTTCCCTCCCTATATATCATGTGCCTGACCAACATGGCCTTCTCTCTTTTAGAAGGAAGCACTTGGAAGTTTTTCCACTGCACACAAAGTGGTTCCTCCAGGAGCCAAGAGATCTCATGTCTTTTAAGTGTGAAAAGAGGATTCTGGGAAATGTTGGAGCACTCAGGCCACACTTGATCATTTAACAGTGAAGGGATCTACAGTGGTTTAGGATTTTAAATGTAGAGCTCACCTTATTTACCATATTGCTGTTACAGAAACACAGTATGGGCAAGCATCTTGTCTGAAAACACACAGCTTGACAGAGAGAGAAGATACCTATTCCAACTAGAGAGATGACCACAGCATTTCCTACCCTGATGGCTAAACAATCGTCCACTAGAAATTGGTGTGGATAATCAACCAAATAGCAGACAGCCTCTTTGAGATGAAGTCAGGTTTATTTACAGCAACTTTACCCAGGACCACGGTAGGAGGTTACATAAACTGTCAAGAGATGGTGCGGATCCTGTAGGATGTGAACAGATTTTGCTGTCTGACAAGGTAAGTGTTGTGGTAGTTCCTTATGAATGCCAACCTATCAGCCACCTCTTAAAGTATTCACAGGACCAGGGATAGCTCCACAGTTGAGAGTTGATGCTGTTCTTACAGAGGACTGGAGTTCGATTCCTAGCATCACAGCCATCTATAACTCCAGCTCTATGGGAACCAATACTCTCCAGGCACCTGCACTCATGTGCACATGCCTCTACACAGACACATACATAATTTTAAAATAAAATAACAATCTTTAAAAAGGGAAATGTCTGGGTGAGCTAACACCTATCCAAGCACAGCAGCTTCTCTGACTAGAACTCTTCACTGGACTACAAATGCACCAGTTTACAGTGACTGTCTACAGTTGCTGTCGTTACGTCTCATAAAGAAGAGATGTATTTTAACAGAAGGGAGTCCTAGTAACGTGGCAGTTTGGCTCAAACTGAACTTGAGATCAGTCTCGACATTTCCCCAGAGGTAAGGAAGACAAATGGATGCCCAAGAAGAATACAATGCTATCAGTCACTAGACAGCTACAGTGGAATACTACTCACAGTGGCTAAGCTTAAAAATGATCAACCCTACTAAGTGTTGATAAAGACATGGAGCAACTGGAGTGCTCACACTGCTGGTGAGGAATAGCAAGTGGTGCAACCACTTTAGAAAATGCTGCCATCTCTTTAACAGTGTATTCACCACAACTCTATGATCAGCCTTTCAGACCACAGGTGTTTCTAAAGCTGTGGGATGCATCTCTGCAAAGACTTGCAATTATGTGCTCACAAAAGCCTCATGTTTAATCCATCAAAAGTGGAAACAGCCCAGATGTCCCATCAACATATTTGTGGATAGCAAATCATGATGTACTCAAAGGAAGACTACTCAGTAATCAAAAAGGAATAAAGGTTTGATACATGCAGTACAATGAACAAATGCCAGAATAGTTGCGGTATTAAGCCACTAATTGAAAAAGAACAGACTATATTGGGTGGTGTCTTAGTTAGAGTTTTACTACTGTGAAAAGACACCATGACCAAGGCAACTCTTATAAGGACAACATTTAATTGGGGCTGGCTTACAGATTCAGCAGTTCAGTCCACTATCATCAAGGCAGGAACATGGCAGTGTCTAGGCAGGTGGATGGTGTAGGAAGAGCTGAGAGTTCTATATCTTGTTCAGAAGGAAAACAGGAGAAGACTGGCTCCCAGGAAGCTAGGACAAGGGTCTTAAAGCCCATGCCCACAATGACACACCTACTCCTACAAGGCCACATCTACTCCAATAAGGCCTCAGCCCCCCAATAGGGCCATTCCCTGGATCAAGCATATACAAACCACCAGAAGGGTTTCATCTATCAAATTCTAGAAAGTTAAAACTAGTTAGAAGACAGATGAATAGGGATGGGACAAGAGTGGTGATTAGTTGTGGGGTTGTCACAGTGGCACATAGGAACTTTGGGAAATGATAGCTATGCTCACTGTCTTGATTGTGATAATATCGTGGACCTATGTAAGTGTGAAAACATCATATTGTACAACTAAAACATGTACTAATTATATTATAGTAAAATGTATTCCAAGGTGGCTTGACCAGAAAAAGATATATCACAAGAGAAAGGAGCCATCTGAAAGACTCCATACTCTATGATTCCAAATATGTGATATCTGGAAAAGCCAACACCATGGGACAAAAAAGATAAATGGTTGCCTGTAGTTGGTCAGCGGGAAGATGAACAGCAGAGATCAGAGCACTTGTAGAATGTCGGGACTGCTCTGTGTAGAGCTACAGTGGCGTGCTCACACACATACACACACACACACACACACACACACATCATAGTCATCTGTACACCCATTGACTGACAGCGATGACACAACAACGCTGATTCTTAAACATGGCACATAAACCTTCTAGTGTAGGAGACAGACAATGAATGTGCATGGACAGGGATGTGTGTAAGATCTTTCTTGTGTTACAAAGGTGGAAATTACTCTAAGTGAGTATGCATATAAAGATGGTTCGATAAAGAAAGAGTTGCTTTTGCTTGTTTGCTTTGTATGGTACCAGAGATTGAGTACAGAACCTTGGACATGCTGGCAGGTACTCAATCACTGATCCATACTCCGAGCTCCTTTCCTGTTTTGTTCATGTTCCTCTTCCTCTTCTTTTTCTTCTCCTCTTCCTTCCTTCGTCTTCCTCTTGTTCTCCTCCTCTTTCTCCTTTTCTTCCTCCTCCTCCTCCTCCTACTCCTTCTCAATCACCACCCCACCCCACCCCCATCATCATCAATCATTGCTGTTGATACAGGGCCTCACTAAGGTACCCAGTCAGGCTGCACATGGGTCTTGTTGGCCACAATGAATCACATGTCCATGGCTGCAAGGCTGGCTGGGGCAAAGGCCGGAGCAAGGGCAAAGCCAGGACAAGTAGACACTCAGAACTCTAGTTCTTCCTTCAGCACAGGAAACATTATCTGTTGTCGGCTGTGCAAGGAAGACTGTCATAATTTAACGTTAAAAGGTGTGATAGTTCTTATGTACACAAGACTATACACGTACCAAAAGACACCCTGCAGCTGTTCTGGTTCTCAGAGGAATTCCAGGGCTGAGATGAACCTAGAACCATTTATGTTTCTATGTCTCAACACATTCAAAATGGCACAGCTGCCTTGATGGTGGGAGAAAGAAAGAAGGATGCTCCTGACTCGTGGCTCCTCCAGTAATTTTAATGATGGCTTCTCCTTGCAGGCAGAACCCCCGTGAGCTCCTGATCCTGATCTAACACTGTGGAATCAGAATGGACTCTATCCAGTTGCCCTCCTTGTCTTGCTGTCAGAAGCTGTGAAGCTAAGGACTGAGGACAGATACTACTGTGCACTCTCAAAGTCACTAAGGAGCATTGGAGCGGACCTGGCTAAGAGCCACAGCTGGGCATAGTTTTCTGATTTTCTAGAGTCACATGAAGCACTAAAATGATACCTTGCAGCTGAATTTGAGATGTCCACACCCCTCTCCTCTACTCCAAGTAAAACCACTTGCAGGGGTCTTTAAGGTGGAAGCCCACCTGGCCACTTAGTCCCACTCCAAATCTTGAGAATTTTGAAGGACTCTTGAATCTCCCCCGGGGGGATTGGAGAGTCATAATTACAACTTTTCCTTACCTACTCCAGACTGCCCATGAAGGATCCCTCAATCTGTACCTCTTTCCTTCCCCGAGCATAATAGGATTCTAGCGCCTTTTTGCTGAGAGACCTGGAGACACCCTCTACTTCCCTCCTCTTTTCTTCAAAGAATGCCAAGCCCCTCCCAGTGTTAACTGTCTGCAGTCTGCTTCCTGTACCATTTCTCTCTCAGTGTTCACTGTCTGCCAGAGTATTTCCTGTACCTCCCCCCTAACCGCTCCCGCCCCCATGGCCTTCCTACTCCTCCCCACCCCCCCAACAGTACTCCTCTCTGGCAGACTCGGGCCATTCCTGGCTCTTAGTTTCGCCCCTCTACCTTTGAAATGACTCCTTCCCAAAGCATTGAAGACCTAGTCTCAAAGATCAGGGTCGTTCCCTGGGTCTCCTCTTTCTTCCCCACTCAAGGCCCCTCCCTCAGATCTTCACTGCTTGCCCTTCCTCACTTGGGGCCCCCATCACTGCTTTTAAGTCAGTTGTCCCAGACAAAAGAGACCACACAGGCTGCGGCCCTGCACCTCTCCCCATCATTTGATGTTTCTTTCTGTCTTCCCCTGTTGGCTCTGTTCTTATTGGTTCTCTTGACTGTTCATGTGCGCTCCTAGCGGAAGAACCACTCATAGTAAAGGAAGACCTTCGTTCTCTCACCCTCTGTCCCAATAGGGTGCTCCTCAGAAAGTCCATTCACGCCATAGTTTCAAATTCAATGTGACCCTGTTGTTGGGGAGGCCAGATTGTGTTACCTGGCTAATACTCAGTTCCCTGTCTTTACCTACTACATCCCGAATTCCCATCAGGGTACATGTATGTCTATTCCTGACACCTTGTCAGAACCCTGACCCACTGTCTCAATATGTAAATGGCTCCTACAGAAAAACCCAGATCACCTCTGTTCCTTTTCTTGTTCTCACCTAGCTACTAAACAAATATCTATGTTTCCTTTTTATTTTCCATTTATGCCAACCTGGTAGTGCTTGTTAATTTTGTATGTCAATTTGGCTAGGTCATCACTTGTAGCTGTTTGGCCAAACATTCTATACACTATCATGAAGACAGCTTTTTAAAATGAGATTAACATTTGAATCAATAAACTTTGCCTAAAGTACCTTATCAAAGAGGTGGACCTCATTCTCACTCGAGGAATAGAAGGCGGAGTCTCTAAGGAAGAGATAATTCTGCATAGAAACCACCTGTGACCTTGGGCTCCAAAGTCAACTCTTTCCTGGATCCATAGTCTATCAATTCTGTCTCAACTTGCCCTCAACAGATTAAATTGCATTTAACAGAATCAAAACAAATAAAACTCTCAAAATTTCAATGAAGAAAAAAAATTTGTGGATGCAGATTTTTGAATTAAAAATCTACAATTGAATGAACTAATTCCTTAAATCTGCCCTGCCCTCAAAATACATGTATATATGTATATATAAATAGATAAACATACATATACATGTATATCTTTATAGGAAAACACATATTTGTTTATCTTACAAATTACAAGTCTTTTAAAATCAGAATTTGGAGTTTTATTTGGTTTTTATATCTCTCAGTGTCTAAGCATTTGAAAAAGTTTCAACAAATACCTGTTGATCTATCAGTTGTTTCAAAATTTTAGGGAGACAGGAAAACTGTTGGCATTGTTGAGGAGTCCAGATAGCATATATGAAATAAATAAAAGCAACATTTTGAGAGGAGAGAAAATCGGTATTTTAATCAAGAGATTAATTATAAATGTCACTTCTTGATGTGTAGGTGTGTCTTTGAAATTCTGACAAGCTTGTAAATGCATATGAGTAATAATTTTGAAAATATGACTTGATACCTTGATATTTCTATAGCTTTTCACTCAGTCATATGATCAAAATTGTTATTAGTAATAATATTTAAGGTAACATCCTTCTTAGTGACACTTGAATTTGCCTAGGAATTGTACATTTTAACATAAAAGCTTTCCCGGACATATTGACTGGTTTTATACAAAGTTTTTGAGACTTCTCTATTTCTTAAACAATAAGAGTCTTTTTAGCCAGAGAGGTAAACCTCTAAGCTGATAAGCACTGTGTAGTTTTGAAGCACCTACTAGGCTTCAGAGCTTGGGCTCATCCAGAAACCTGACTTTTCAGCTGTGGATGGGGTCTGAGGGCAAGACCAATCTATCCCTCCGCATGGCTGGGGTGAGCAGGGAGGAAAAGGGAAGAAGGAGGAGGGGGTCCCCACGTCCACAACTCACTGTGTTCAAAATCTCCTACTACCTTATTTCCTAGAGTTAATGCCTGGAACATCATCTAAGGAAAGTGCTAGAATGAAATCTGTGGTTCCTTTTTCCAGTTTTTACCCTTGATGACATTAAATCACTTAGTCACTTTGTGGAGGAAAGGAAGAGATGGATTCAGGATGATGTGGCCCACCTTCTCATGTTCGGTTCCCCTTTCCCTGACCTATATTAAGCCCACGAGCTTCCAGAAAGGGTATGTTTTGTGCTTGTGGAAGAACCTAAGAGGAACTTGTAAGTAAACTTTCAAAAATAATCTTGCTTCTAAAATTGCTTATAAAAGAATGTGCTAGTCAACTGGAATCCAGCCCCAGGACCAGCGAGTACTTTAAACCTGTCTTCTACCTCAGCCATCTGCCTTGGTGGCAAAGGATTGGGATGACAGCTTTTCAGGGCTGGTACCTGACTACTCAAGCTCAGGGAGGACTGCCGAGGGGCATCCTGCCAAGGACACAGTAGTGCATATCTACCTGTCTTGGGAAGATGGGGAATCTCTGTGGCCTGACATCCTGGCTGTGGTTAACAGGGGAGCTGGTTTGTGGGGTGCACTAATACAAAGCGAACCAGTTTGGCCAACTGTGAGCTTTCCAGCTTTGCAGCACACAGTGATGGACAGAACTGTCCCGCGCTCGTTACTCTGTTTACCCCACAGCTTTCATTAATCTCCCTCTGCATGAAGGCCGCTTTCTTGGAGAAGGCAGTTGCTGGCTTTCCCAAGGCAAAAATGACTAAACCAGAGTGATGAGGAATTCGTTCCACCTCAGAGGAGGCTGCAGCTCCTGCTCACGCTATTTTGGCAGCCCGAGAGAACAGCGTGTTCCCAACCAAAAGATAAGTTTGCAAGAGCTTAACAGCAAGCAAGAAAGAGAGGGAATAAAAAA